>CANYLF012443263.1:0-25821 GCA_948193215.1 Bocquillonia castaneifolia
CCCAATTAATCATTAACACTTATTTCTATTACAATTAGCTCCCTCAACTTTTCTTACAATCTAGTCCCTCAACTAATCCAACTCCCACAAACCTTATTACACACAATATATTCTACCATATATTATGCAATGTATTACACATTATTATGATGCCAAAGACATACTTAGTGAAATAATTTTAACATATATAAATGCATTATTAATTATTAATTAATTATGGCCGTTACAAGAAGTGACGGTGTAGACACTGAATTTTTGTATGCAGGCACATGGAATCGGCATGGGAGCCCAGTGATGAATACGGTCTAGTTTGGACCACTTTTTATTTCTTGTAGAAATGAGCTGAAGAAAGTGAAAATTATTTCAAAACACGTTAAATATTTTCAAAATATATTTTTGACTTAATTAATGGTCCGAACAGATGTTTAAATATATGTTCGAACCTTTAATATGGCCCACATAAATCAGAAAATCTTTTTAAGCTCAAAAAATAAACATCCTGCCGAATGTTCATTGAAGGTCCAGCCAGATATTTATTATTTTAAAAATAATTGGAGCAGCTACACGATTCGACAGAGGGTGATGGGTGATGATCTGTCACACCCCACCATTTAGAAAAGCAGATTCTCATCTTAAGAAGAACCCCTAATTTTTTTAGAGCTATAAAAAGAAAGAGATAGCAGTGAGAAAAAAAGGCCATTATGGAAAAAAAAAACACAGACACACACACTCTTTTCTTTGTAACTTGTTTTCGTAGATTTTCTGAACGAGGGAACTTTCTTCAATCCAGAAGCTCACTTCTACCTGAAAGCGATAACATACCTCCATTCTGAGGGCAACCAACCATCCATGAATCATCCATACATTCAGAATAAGCTCATCCCGTTCATATTTTATTTATTTTTTACTTACTGTGACTTTTTCTCATTTTACATACTAATTTATTTTTATATTCTATCTATACATGTGAGTTCTAAGCGAAGCCAGGAGGATGTAGGAGTAATCAGATTGAAGTTTGGGGCCCCGAAACCCAAGTTATGAATCAAAACGTGGTTTTGGTTCAATAACTTGGGTTACCCCGAAAACTTGTCTCTTTGGCTATTTTTAGATTTCTATAACTTCTTTAGGCTTCCATTTATTGTTGTGTATATTCCATTTGGTGAAATTTATGATAAACAAGTTGATACAAAGCTTCAAAGTTTGTTGTTTCACGTTTACAGATTCGGCCGGATGTTCACAAAGATCCGGCCGGATGTTTAATGATTCATCCAGATGATCACCTTTCATCCGGATGTCCCACCTACTTCAAATATTTTTTTTGGATGGCCATGATGATGATCCGGCCGGATATTCACAAAGGTTCCTCCGGAAGATCAAAGATTCGTCCGAATCATCACGCTGAAGGTCTGAGAGGGCAATCTGAATTTTAGCCTAACTTGCAAGGGGCATATCTCAGCCATTCGAACTCCAAATTGAGAAATTTTTTAGCCTAAATTGAAGTTCAAGATGTCTATTTTAATTTCTATGTTTTGATGTTTGTCTAACTCCATCAAATGCATGCCCAAAATGCCCTTGACATTCCAGTGCTACATCCAAGATAGCTTTCGAAATATTTCATGATGTAATTCATACTAGGTTAAGATGCTTAAGATATAGGATGTCTATAGACTCTTTAGAGTTATGACTATTATTTTCATGTATTATCTTCAAAAGACATGTAATAAACAGGTCAAGAATCAGCTCGGAAAACCACGGTGGATTGACTGGTCGAAGCTACAAGGTCGATAGATTAATCCTCTCCGAGATTAGTCTATTGATCGGTACCATTTCTAACCCTATTTACATTTATGCAATCACCTAGAATTACATGCTAAATAATTGACTGGAGACATTTATAATAAGTAAAACCCGATAACAAGCATAATAAAATGGTAGAAACTCGTTTCACCTTTCCTTTCTTTAAGAGTGTATGTATATTACTGTCATTCCAATATTTCGGGTAAATGATAAATAAATTAATGTGTAAATATTAACTTGTAAATATATGTAAAATATGTTAGAAACTGACTGTGGATGTTCTGCCTATAAATAAATAAGGAAATAATTCACTCGGCTAACCACCATTAAAATAAGTAGTAACCTACCAATACAGCAATCAGCACTTAATCAATCAAGGTTAAATATAACAGACTTAATGTAGAACTAAAATTTGATTAGAAGTAATATTAGGCGTGCCCATTCATTGTATCCTACTTTCCGGGTGATTTGTCGCTTTATATTGTTTGTCTCTGGTAGGAAATAATGACCTCATTACTTAATTAAATGCCCCAAGTATGGATGACTCATTCCGAACCCAGAAATCATCTGGTGCGATGACGAATGGGGATTCCTAAGGAATCTACTTGTTTGTTAATCACTAGGTGATCATGATGCAATTCGGTAACGACTCCGCGGTTTTCATGAAAATTAAAAATCCATTTAGTGAGTAGGTCACCATTGCTATTGGACACCAACCGACGGGGCAGCAGTAACAAAAATGTGTCCCGGGAGCTCTGTCCACAGTGGTGACTCCACTAGGGAAGTTTTTACAAATAAAAATGAATGAAGATTCCAAGCAATTTCCCATCTTTTTAATTAATCCGGTCAGTATTCTCCTTTGCATTGCACGTAGTTCTGCATTTTTAGGGTCCCTATAAACCCCGGTACCATTTATAATGCAATCCAACAATTCCACACCAATTTCTTGGATTGTATTATCAATGGACCACTCACGGTGATTGGGAGTCCTACCTGGCTTACCATCTTAGTAATGGTTAATGAGTCATGGTTAATGGGAAGCCCATACTGGATCTCCTACCATCTTAGCAGTGGTTAATGGGAGTCCGACTCTGTGGGAGCCCTCTTAGCCAAACCAAAGAGTTAAAGCCCAGCATGCAATGACCATAGAAGTTTCCACTAGGTTGTACCCGCTAATCCTACTTGTTGCAAAGTTGCTATCAGTATTTATGATCATTAAGCCTAAAAGCCCATGTAAAAACTCTGTCCGTCTAAAGGCAGAATTTTGGTACAAGGATACAGACTTGATTATCATAAATGCTATTATTTGTTAGGATAGTTAGAGAGAACATTTATATGTGACGGTACTATCATCCCCTGTTGATGAAATAAAGTACCCTAGCCCACCTAGGAAATGGACTTTTGACCAACGAAATACTTGTGTGGGAGTAATAAGGTAGGAAGGCCTGCCGTTTGGCAATAGTTGTTACGTGTACAGCTAATAATTTTCTTATTTTCTTGTCATGCACATATGCATACATGCATATGCATACATATATACATGCATCTGAATCCCATGCACATTACTAATGTTTTTGGTTTTGCAGTAAATATTGAGTCTCAGTCAACTTGGACAAGAGTGAGAAGATGGCTGGTCAGAGACAGTACTGATTCAGACAGAATGGCAGGAACAGGACAACCGTTTGATATGGATGCAATGCTGGCCACCTTAAGGGTCATGATTAGGGAAGAGGTTCAACATGCTATCAACACCAGAACACCTGAGAACCCACCTCCAGAAGGGGAAGACAGAACTGAGGGTCATGATGCTATCTCCACCCTAACTAGGAAGATGGAACATCTTCAAGAAATGGTCAGAGAGAGGAAATCAGACACAAAATTTGACCTGGAAAGTATGGGAGTCAAAGGCATGAAGAAGTTGCCTCCCAAATTTACCATGCCTGATATGCAAAAATTCAATGGAACTGGAGATCCCAAGCTTCACCTTAAGCAATATGGATCTATTATGGCGGCCACATCACTTGACAACGAATAAAAGGTGGGGGTGTTCCCTCTATCTCTGACTAGGGTAGCCCAAGACTGGTACCACTGGCTACCGACCACAATCCAGTCCAACTGGAAGGAACTCTGTGAAGCGTTCATGGGGCAATATGCATACAAAACCAAGCTGGAGGTTTCCTTAAGAGATTTAGAGATGACCAAACAGAGGAACAATGAGCCGTTTGTGAACTTCTTGACCAATTGGAGAAACAAAGTAGCCTTACTCAAGGACAGACCTTCCGAAAAGGATCAAGTCAGAATAGTGGTCCGGAATGTACTTCCTAACATAGTGGAGACTCTGCAGATAATGAACCTTAAAACTTTTGCTAGCCTGTATGATGATGGGTTACAATGCAAGGAGATAAAGTTAGAGAAAAAGAAGAACCAGAAAGGAAAAGCCACATATAGCCAACCCTCAAACACTAAAACCGCAGATGTAAACCGAGTGATCACCAACCGAAAATTTCCAACTTCAACCAACCATTGTCCAAAGTATTCGAGAGACTAGAGAGACAAAACCTACTCAAACCAGAACCATCTAGATTTCCACCCAACCAAAACTCACCTGGTTACAACCTTGATGCCTTTTGCAAATTCCACCAAACCCCGGACATTCTACTGATAACTGTCTCAAACTTAAACACTCTATCCAGGATTAAATTGAAGTAGGCAAAATCACCGACCCAGAAAATAGACCACCCAGCACCAAACACAGCCCCTTACCAAACTACCATAGAGTACCTCCCCCTAACCAAAATATGTGTATTGAATCTGGTTTTTCTGAAGCTGAGGTTTTAGCTTCTTTCAAGTCTGACTCTACCTTGACGGATATGGTCACCAGCCATGTAGAACATTCGAGGGAAGAACTTCCATAGTTAGGAGATTTGACTGGTCCTTACAAGCTGCAGATGAGTTCTGACGAGCATGTCAGAAATGTATACATGTTTGATGCCTGGTATTCCTCCAGTGAAGATGAAGCGAAACTAGTAGATACTTTCCATTTGACTCAGAATGATGAGTCCTTGTTACAAGTCATCCGGAGTGGCAGAGACTATCAGACGAAAGATCTTGACATCCCAGAATCTAGTCATCGAATAAATGGTCCTATTCCGGAAATAGGGAAAGACATTAAGGAGGTCAGAAAAGACCTAATAACAGAACAGTTGAAGAAAACCAAAGCCAATGCAAGCATCTGGGATGTGTTGGTGTATTCTGAGTCACACAGGAGAGCTTTATTGGATGCATTGTCCAAGATTCAAGTTCCTAAGGATGTTTCACCTGAGAACATGGTTGGATTGATATTGGATAGGAAGATGGGCGAGATTACGTTCTCTAACGAGGATCTACATCTGGAGGGTCGGGAGCATATCAAGGCTTTGTACATAGCCGCTGAGGTTAATGGCAAGAGAACATCACGTGTTATGGTTGATGATGGATCTGCTATCAATGTCTGTCCATCAAAGTTCCTTCCTAAGCTAGGAGTTTCAGTTACTGATTTGCAGCCATTCGATTTAGTCATTCGAGCATATGATGACTCAAAGAGAAGTGTAGAAGGTACCTTCACTACTAGGATCAAAGTCGGTCAGATTGAGTCTGAGGTAAGCATTACTGTCTTGGATATTCCTATGACCTTTGCAGTTCTGTTGAGCAGGCCATGGTTTCATTCCCTAGGAGGGGTCACCAGAAGATCAAATTCCCATATGAAGGAGGCATTTTGACTGTTAATGCTGAACCAATCCATTCGATAGTAGTGCTGCAAGCTGCACCTAGGGGTGAAATTTCCCCTATTGGGTTTCAGATCATGGGAATCAGTGGAGAACATATGGGCCCACAGGTCAAAAGATGAACTACCTCCCAAGCCTCAGGATAGGAAAGAACTAACAAGAGGTCACTGCACTTCCAGATTTCAAGACTCAGACTACCTAACAGTTTGGGATACACCGGAGAGTCTTCACAGAAGGATAAGTAGATTTTTATCAAGAAGGGGGGGTTTATATGAATGCTTTATGCCAGAAGCTCAGAAGACACCAAAGGAAGCTGCAAGCAACAAAAGCTCTATTTTAATCCTAGAAGAACTTATCACTGAGAACCTGGCTGCTAAAATAGAGGCATTGGTGATTCAAGAAGAGGCTGAAGATGGCAAGGAAGCTGCTGACCAGCTTGGCTATTCTGATATTGATACTTTTATTTATGATGTACTTATAGAGCATTTCTATTCTATTGATGTAATAACTCTTGACCTCTTTGAGGAGGAGGAAGTGTTTGTTTCCAAGGTCAATGATATAAACACCGACTTTGCTTACTTGTGTGATGTTCATCTTGACGGCATTGTGCATTTCATTGATCATATCACGAGCATGTTTAACATTAATTCTATGTAAACAAATGCACTCAATTTAGGTACAAAAGAAATACCACAGGAAATACTGATCGCGTCTAATATGACCTCTGAAGAGAGAGTGAAATTTGAATATATCCTAAAAAAATGGAAGGAGGTATTTGCTTGGACCTACACAGACATACCTGGGGTTGACAGAAGCATAGTAGAACACTTCATTCCTACTAATCCTAACAAGAAGGCAGTCAAGCAAAAGCTTAGGAGATTGAGACCAGAATGGGCACAGTTGATTAAAAAAGAAATAGCCAAGCAATTGAGAGCAAAGTTCCTAGAAGTGGTTAAATACTCAGAGTGGTTGGCCAACATCTAGTTCCTAAGAAAGATGGCAGAGTCAGAATGTGTGTAGATTTCAAAGATCTGAATAAGGCATTACCAAAGGATGATTTCCCCCTTCCCCACATTGATGTGCTTATTGACTGTGCGGTAGCCAGTGCTATGTACTCTTTTATGGATGGGTATTCCGGTTACAACCAAATCATGATGGCTATGATTGACAAGATGAAGACGTCTTTTATGACAGAATACGGTACTTATTGCTGCACAGTAATGCCGTTCGGACTCAAAAATGCGGGGACAACTTATCAAAGGATGGCTACAACCTTGTTCCATGATATGATGCACAAGGAAGTGGAGGTCTATGTAGATGACATGATGGTTAAATCCCCAACCCGGGAGCAACAATTTAATACCCTAGAAAAATTCTTAGCAAGAGCAGCCAGATACAAGCTGAGTCTAAACCCGACAAAGTGTGTATTTGGAGTAACGGAGGGCAAACTATTAGGGCACATAGTCAGTCAGAAGGGGATAGAGGTGGAGTCAGACAAAATCAAGGCCATTCAAGAAATGTCATCCCTAAAAATAGAAAAAGAGGTCAAAGGATTCCTGGGGAAAATCCAATATGTCAGCAGGTTCATATCACGGTTAACCATGATCTGTGATCCGATCTTTAAGCTATTAAGGAAGAACCAGCCCAAAGAGTGGAACTCCAGTTACCAGGAGGCATTCGAGAAGATAAAACAGTACCTGTCCAATCCACCGATACTATAACCTCCTAAAGCTGGGAGACAACTGATCTTATACATGGCCCTAGAAGAGGAAGCCATTGGTGCAATGGTAGCTTAAGCAGATGGAACAGGGATGGAGCATGCGGTATACTACCTCAGTAAGAAGTTGTTGTCTTGCAAGGTCAAGTATGATGTAGTTCAGAAGACTTGTCTGATGGTCATTTGGGCTACTCGTAAGCTCCGGCATTACTTTCAATCATACCAAGTGGAAGTGGTGGTGAAGATTGATCCTCTGCAATACTTGTATGAAGCCCCTGTCCTAATTGGGAAACTGGCTAAATGGTTGGTGCTATTGATGGAGTTTGACATCCAGTACATGACTAAGAAGACAATAAAAGGGCGGGCAATTGCTGAATTCTTGGCTCTCAATCCAAAAGAGTCAGATGAGCAATTTGAATTTAAGTTCCCTGTTGAAGGACTTAATGCAATAGAAGTTCAGTGATGGATTTTGTACTTCGATAGAGCAGTAAACCATAAAGGAGCAGGGATAGGTATAGTACTCATAACACCTACAGGGGAGAAAATTCCACTTACTAAGAAGTTAGAATTTCCGGCTACCAACAACATGGTCGAATATGAAGCATGCATTTTTGGATTAGAGTCAAGAAGCTCAGTAGGAGCTAAAGAAATCTCAGTCTACAAGGATTCAAAACTAGTTGTCAGTCAAGCGACGGATGAATGGGAAGTCAGAGATGAAAAACTGAAGCCGTACGTTGAACACCTATAACTAGTCAAAAGCTGCTTCCAAAAATACAACATGTTTCACCTACTTAGAGGGGAAAACCAAATGGCTGATGCTCTAGCCGTACTTGCCTCATTATGGGAGGATCCTGGCAAAATACAGATGAAGCCTCTAGTGATGATGAAAGTTAGACAGCCATGTTACCTAAAGGAGGAAATAGTGTGCTCCACCTGGCCTCAAGAAAAGCCCCGGTTCTATAATGTCTTAAGATAGCTGGAAACACGGGAGTACCCAGAGGAATCAACAAGTAAACAACGCTTTGCCATACGGCTCCAGTCCAGGAACTACACTTTCCATGAGGGCATGTTGTACCGAAGATCACCTGCCAGAATGCTTCTTAGATGTGTCTCAAGAGAAGAAGTTGATGGAATCATGAATGAAGTTCATACAGGAGCCTATGGGCCTCATATGAGTGGACCTGTATTATCATTGAAGATACAGAGGCAGGGGTATTACTGGGATACCATGGACAAGGATTGCATCAGAATTGTCCGCAAGTGTCACAGTTGTCAGATATACGGGGACCATATTCATATCCCATCGTCAGAATTACACAATCTTGCTTCCCCATGGGCTTTCTATGCTTAGGGAATTGACATCATGGGACCCATAAAGCCTACTGCCTCCAATGGTCATAAATATTTCATTGTGGCAGTCGAGTACTTTACCAGATATGTGGAAGCTATCTCACTCCCAACAGTTACTGCACACAGCATGATGGAATTCCTAGCCAAGAAGATCAAATGTAGGTTTGGGCTTCCTCATCACATAGTGTCAAGCAATGGAGTGCAATTCCAAGGGGAAATAGCCGACTTTCTGAGAAAGAATGGTATAGAGCACTATAAATCATCTCCTTACAGACCGCAGGCCAATGGTGCCGTTGAAGTTGCTAACAAGACTGTCAAAAAGATACTAGCAAAGATGGTCATAACATATAAAGATTGTTCGAAGCAGTTACCATATGCAGTTCTCGGATATAACACCACCATCAGAAGTGCGACAGGACAAACGCCTTTCTCTTTAGTGTATGGGGGAGAAGCAGTACTTCCAATAGAAATAAAATGCAGGTCACTTCGGGTAGTGTTAGAATCACAGTTACCAGAGACTGAGTGGGCAGAGAAGAAGTACAGACAGTTGTTATCTCTAGAGGAAAACAGGAAGAAAGCCCTCTACTATACACAATTGTACCAATGAATGATGGCCAGATCATTCAACAAGAGCATCAAGCCCGTGCCATTAAAGAGGGAGACTGGGTCCTGAAGCAGGCTAGGCCCGTTCCTTTTGATCCCCGAGGCAAGTTCAAACCAACCTAGGAAGGTCCATACATGGTTGTGGAAGTCCTACCCAAGGGGGCAGTCAAGATTTCATATTTGGATGGTAATGAATTCACTCAACCCATCAACATGGACAGGCTGAAGAAATACTACCTATGACAAAAAAAAAATGAAATGAAGATGATGATTTGAGAGAAAGTTTCCAACTGGAAAACCTGTGAAGGGTAATTGGTAACAGGGGGCATATTATGTGCGATCAGTATAGTACACTTTTGTAAATAAAAGGGTGCATTACATTAATAAAATAGAATTATTGGTAAACATTGTCTTATTTATGATAACAGTGAAATGTTTACATTTGCTTAAAAGGAAAACAGTCTCAATACATAGGCAAAGGGTGGATATGAGACCACCTAACGCCTAGTGTTTCTATACTGCATTCTGCTTGCATTATACAGGATAGTCATTTCCACGGAACGGGAGATAGATGGTTCATGATTTTGCAGCATAACCCAGGCCTTGTAAAAGTCATCAGTCACAGTACTGCTATGAAAAGTCACACTGATAAGACGGCATCTACCGCCCCACCCACGGTGAATCCGGTCAAGCAACTAGGGCTGCAAAGGAGATCCTTCAAAGTGAAAAAGTATAGGCACAATACGTTGAATTTGCCTGTATTGGCGACAGAGCCTAGATGGGGTGTAGAAACTGGAGACATGCAGTCAGGCCAATGGAACACATCTGTCAAAGAGCTCTACTGTCACTTCCATCAAGGACAACCATGGACAGTGCCAGCGGATATTATCCTCCTTCCTGTTATTCAGAAAGTCATCCCATTCAGCTTCTGTTAGATTAAGTGCAGCACGAGAAAGATGGCGAGTCATCAACTGCCTAGGCGTGTAAAGGTTCAAACTTCTGGGAACCTCCAAAAGGCCCAACCTTTCCCTCAGCCAAATGTATCACATTGACAGTCAAATAACAACAACAACAACAATAATAATAATAATAATAAATAATCCCAAAAATAGCAATAATAATAATAATAATAATAATAATAATAAAACCACCATCTACCTATAAAAGCATCGGACTACCCTTAAACCGACCACCCTGAGAAACACTATCCAAGCAGATGAAAGTTTCAACCAGAATGACAGGAAAAGGATCCGCACCAGCCTTCGCCTGACTAATAATATGAGCAATTTGAATATCACCCACGCCATCTGGGTCAGTTACCAGGTAAACTGCATACAAAGAGAAAGCAAGGATCCTACGCCAAGCGTAACAGCTAGTGGTTTTACGTCTACAGTGTTCCAGTAAGTAAGGCAGTGTCAGTATTCCATGATTCAAGTAAGACAGTAGGGTCTGAGGTGGCAAGTCAAAAAGTGGAACCATGAAAGCAGGAAAATTCAACTCTAGGCTGGGTAAAGCCACAGGGATTGAAGAGGAAGTGTAACTTTTACCTAGAATGGCAGCAAATTCTTCAGGCAGGGGCATATTTCATTGTCCTTGAAATGAAACACATGATCTCGGTGACTCCAACACTTAGCAGTACTCCTAAGAAAGTGTTCATCAAGAGCCATACCCCTCACAGAAACTAGAGGAGACAAAGCAAAATCATGCAGGTAGTTTCATTTTTGATGACTGCAACCCAAGAATTCTCTGATGAAGCCCTCAATCATTGAAGGTGTGGGGAAAAGGAGTGAACTCATGTTTACGACGTAAAATATGGCAAGAGAAAAAATGAAAGGAAATAAGAGAAGAAAGCAAAAAAAAAAAAAAAAGGAGCCACGGGTAAAGAAAAAGGAAGAAAGGAGTTCTGCGAAGGATAGGGTAATTGTCAATATAATCAGACCATATACATACGTTCAAGGTCACCTCCTATTAGTTCATGAGTTGGCGAACATGCAAAAGTCGGCCTTTAGCAGAAGTGAGAAGAAATGAATGAGTGGCATAACACCTGACAAAGCAACGACAGTTGTCAAAAAGACTACATGCAGCGGCTTGAAGATCCGGCCAGATCATTGGACATCCGACCGGACCTTTGAACATCCGGCCAGATGTTCACAACGAGGAGAAATTTGAAATTTCACACATTTCTCCTGCATGCACGTACATGCTCATACAAAAAGATGAACATGTAGGCATTTTTGCATTTTCATAAACATATGGGCACGTGCATGCTCATGTATAAAGAAAAACATGTAGGCATTATTGCATTTTCATAAACAAATAGGTACGAACATACTCTGGTAGAAAGACAAACATATAGGCATTATCACATTTTTGCAAACATTTAATCACTACATTAGGCATCTAAAACATTCAAACATATGCATACATGCATAATAGGTCCTAATAAAAGCTGTCTTAATGAGAGCACAGCTACAAAGTGTCAGAAATATCCAGAACAACAGGCCCAAACATGTGCCCTTACACATCAACAAAGTTTCAGAAATAAAAGTGCTCAATCCTGCCTAGGGCGGACTCTCATCTCAAACTGAGTCTAATCATCATCACTGCTACTACTCGAAGAAGCCTCCTCAGCTGTTGGCCCAGTCTCAGTAGCCCTCTGATGTAACCGAGCTCTCAAACTAGCAATCTCTGCCTCCTACTCAGTCACTCAAGTCTGCCAAGTGTTGCACAGTCCCACCGCCATGAACTTGCATGCCTGAAACATGCAGCCAGCTGATAAGCGTCATCAACAAGGACCTGCAACAAAGAAAATTCATGAGAATTCCAAATGTCAAAAGTTCGAAGGCAAGTGACAATGAAACGACCATGACATACTTACATGGGTAACGCCAGGGGGCACTACCATACGGTGCTCTAAAGAAGGCTCGATGACCTGCTCTGTAATACCACTAGGGGTACAGCAGGTGAAGGTCGAAAGAGGAAAAGATATGACCTGGCCCACATGTATGCCACCCCTCTGACTCGTGAAAGCAGAACCTCTACCCGCTGGGCTCTCTCTAGCAGCAGATTTGCCAACTCGAGCCCCAGCAGCCAAGGAGCCTACATGACCGCCTTCATCGCCACCCAACAGAATCAAGCCCCTAATGTTCTTTGAGAGATTGATCATAGTCCTCCTAGCCTAAAAAAACCATTAGAAAGTCAGAACAAGCCACAGAGCCAGAATAAAGAATTCAAAAATAAGGTTGATGCTTACAGCCGTAGCTCGCGTCACGGGTAATGGAAAAGTAGGCAGGCATGAAGTGTCCAGGAAGTCGAGGTAGGAAGCATCCTCAATAATGAAGTCCAGGCAATCCCTACCGGTAACCCAGCGATCCACATAGCCCTCCGTCAGACGATGAGTCCAGAACATGTTCTGCGGAGGATCCTGAAGGACAGCCTCCCTCTCAGCCTCAAAGCACTGGTCGATGACTCTCTCACTAAGGAACCACAACCTACAGTCAGAACCCTCCAGCAGTACTCGCCGCTCATCCTTCTCTATGGAGGCAAGGACATAATCAAGTAATCTATCTAGATCACCCATCCAATCAAAGTGAAGCTACCAGTATGACCATCCAAATCAGAATGTGAAACTGAAACAAACAAGAAAGTGCAAAGGGATACTTACGTCCTCCAATGTGTGGGTCAGCTCGTTCAAAACCTTCTTGTGGTCTGCCAGGGTCATCTGCGGAGTCGTGTTGTGAGAGGCACCCCATTGCCTCAGTGAGGGAAGGATCCCGCGAACTGCTATAGGGTGAAATTTCTTCAGCATGCCCATCTCTATAGGCCATATTTGTAAAAAGAACAACCAAGGTTAGCAACAAAAATGAAGACAATCCAAAAACAAGCCGAAGTCAGAATATTTACCTGCATAGCGTGCCATAACCCATTCAGCTTCTTGTACCCCATGGAAAACCTATCCAAATAAGAGTACAAGTAAGCCAGGGCAGCAGACCCCCAGTCATAACGCCTCATGGCGTCAAAGTCCCTAAGAAGAGGCACAAAGTGAATCCATAAGCTTCTAGTCTCATTGCTGAACAATGTACTCGCCAGCAAGTGGAACAGAAAGATCCTGGCCATCTAATCACGGCCCACCTCATCCACAGGATCTCTATACTGCCTGGTCCCGTCTGGACCCTCCTGAATGAATGGTGCAAGCCACTCTAGCATACCAGAACAAACAATCCTAGTGTCATTATCATGGTAGAGTGGCACAAATCCAAACATCCGAAGGAAATATGCATTCCTCTCTTCCATAGAAGTCTAGTACAGGGCACCGTCAAAAGGGATCCGCTCGCTTGTACACCTGACACCAGTGACTGCAGTGAACGCCCCAGGAGTAAGTATGTACTCCCCGTACGGCAGATGGAAGGTATGGGTACTACACATCCAGCGCTCCATCAGAGCATAAGTAGAAGCCCGGTCGACATGACCCAGCTAGTCTGGAAGAGCCAGCACAAATGTGTCAAGCCCAGTGCGACGGATGCGGTCCCTGACAGCCTCAGGAAGCATGCTCTAGGCCTTCCTGGAATCACATAAATTTCTCGACTGGGAAAAGCTAGTAGCGGACCCTCTCTGCAAATAAAACAATCACTGTAAGTAAAAACATGCATTTGCACAACAATGACAAGTCAATCCACAACACAAAGCACAAACGAGTGCTAAATTCACAATTCATGATACGAGCATAATTCTAAATGAACGGGTTTTAAATAAAAGCACAATCATCTCCCAATAAGGAGAAACAGTCTCAACACATTCATTTGGCTGCATTTACAGTCTTAAATAGTCTATGACATGATCATAACTCGAAATAAGCAAAGTTTCGGACAACTACACAAATCACATACGACAAAAGGGTCAAGAATGCACGAGCATGTGCAAATAAGGGATCATAGCCCCAATCACATCAGCACATACATATTAAAGTCGTACGCAGATAGTAATACAATCACAAGTTGAAACGAATGAGTTTCGAATTACGAACACAAAATCTCACGGCAAACGAGCCAAAAGATTAGCAAAAATGCACAAACGGGTGTAAACACAAGGGTTACAGGCCCTAACACATTCATAGACATGCATAACAGGTCACAAGTCCAATACAAACATACAGGGGACTTCTTCACATCTTCCTGCATAAAGAGAACATAAACATCCGGCCAGATGTGCAATGATGATCCAGCTTTGAGTTTTTGCTATAACAATACACATTCCCAAAGTCCATCAAATTAACCGACATTCACAGCACATAATACATTATAATCATCATTAGGATGTGCAAGTAATCATTTAAACATGAAAGCATCAAAACAGAAAAATCAAAAATAGCCAGGACGTGAACGTCCGGCCGGATGTTCAAACATCCGGACGAATGTTCAAACGTCTGGTCGGACCTGTAATGACAGTTCAAACACCATAAAATCCACCCAATTCTCCAACATCCAAGGCACATAATACACTAAAATCATTATTAGGGCATGCAAATGATCATATAAGCACAAAAAACATCAGAACAGAAGAAAAAGCAGGCTGCCAGAATGTCGTGAACATCCGGCCTGACCTGTAATGGGACCAAGATGCAAAAAATTTGCCACGATAGCAACAGCAGCCAAAACTCAATCAAATCACTAGGTTAATGAACACTGACCTCTAATGAAGCATAGCAACCGATTTGGGCGCCCAGATTTGTCAGAGGCTTGATCTCCATGCCCTTCTCCAAACCACAAGCATCCGGGATATATACACACACTCATCCACTGAAAAAATAGAGCAAGAACGATCTTCAAACGGATTTAGTGGGTCTAAAACCAAATGGGCAGCCTCTGGAATGTCTGGGTTGTCTCCTATTGGCACATCTCCTTGTGCACCCGCCATTAATGAAAAAAATGAGAAGAAGAGAAAAGAAAGAGGAAGAAAAGAGAGAAAGAGAGAAAAAAGAGAAGGGAAAAGATAACAAAAATGAGGGAAAAGAGAGGAGGGTAAATGAGAAAGGAATAAATGTGGCAGGAATAAATGTGGCAAATTAATTTTGGGAGGAAATGGAGAAGATGAAAGGAAATTGAATTAAATGAAAGGAGTAAGGGGTGGCGGTTTCTCAAAATAAAATGGGGGGCAAAATTACTAGTTTGGTCCCTCAAAAGTCAAATCCAGCAGCAGGATCCAAAAAATTGAAAGGTTTGTGACAAGCAGGTCTAAGATGAAATCAGCCGTCCCAAAAGCTCCAGAAAATTCCAAATTATTTTCTAACGAACTAGAAAATTTTTCTAAAGGCTCCAGGCACTTTAGATAATTTTTCTAAACTCCCAAATGAGAATTTCGACAGAGGATGACAGAATCTTGAAAAATTCAAAACAGTGAGAAAACATATTCAGAAAATTCCCAAAAAAATTGAGCAACCTTAATACACTATGAATGAATTTTTAGAACAACCAAACCTTAATACACTATGAATGAATTTTTAGAACAACCAACGCTAGGTAAAACACTTCTAGAAGCTTCAATTGATGAACGGGTCATTTTGCAAGAAAAGTTGTGCCACAACAGCACTAAAGTAATAACCGAGAGCAGACGAAGCTTTCCATTCCCATCTCAAGGTCAGCCTGGACTATTGAAAGTTCAGAATTTCTTCTCTAGCCGATCGAGAGCATCCTAGTTTTTTGAGTCCAGACAAGTTGGTCTTAGGCACTAGGTTCTGGAGACGGGCTACCCCAGTACTTTAGAGATGTACTACCTCTAAATATATCAGCGACAACTATCTAGGGAGACAAACTACCTCCCACTTATCAGCGATGACTATCGAACCCCGAGCCAAAAACACAAACTGTATCCTTTTGACAGTTTTGTTTATGTTTGTTTGCTTTGACGTTCATTTATTCATGTTAATCCAACATTACTAAACTCCGACAAAGCAGGGGCAAACTGTAGACACTAAATTTTTGGATGCAACCATGTGGAAGCGGCACGGGAGCCCAGTGATGAATATGGTCTAGTTTGGACCACTTTGTTACCTAATTTCTTGTAGAAATGAGCCGAAGAAAGTGAAAATTATTTCAAAACACGTTAAATATTTTCAAAACATATTTTTGACTTAATTAATGGTCCGAACAGATGTTTAAATATATGTCCGAACCTTTAATGCGGCCCACATAAACCAGAAAATCATTTTAAGCCCAAAAAAAATGAACATCCGGCTGAATGTTCATTGAAGGTCCGGCTGGATGTTTATTATTTTTAAAATAATTAGACTGTCTGCACGATCCAACAGAGGGTGATGGGTGATGATCTGTCACACCCCACCATTTAGAAAAGCAGATTCTCGTCTTAAGAAGAAACCCTAATTTTTCATAGCTATAAAAAGAAAGAGATAGGAGTGAGAAAAAAAAGGCCATTACGAAAAAAAAAAACACAGACACACACACTCTTTTCTCTGTAACTTGTTTTCATAGAGTTTCCGAACGAGGAAACTTTCTTCAATCCAGAAGCTTACTTCTATCTGAAAGCGGTAACATACCTCCATTCTGAGGGCAACCAACCATCCACGATTCATCCATACATTAAAAATAAGCTCATCCTATTCATATTTTATTTATTTTTTCCTGTTCATATTTTATTTATTTTTTACTTACTGTGACTTTTTTGCATTTTACATACTAATTTATTTTTATATTCTATCTATACATGTGAGTTCTAAGCGAAGCCAGAAGGATGTAGGAACAATCGGATTGAAGTTTAGAGCCCCGGAACACAAGTTATGAATCAAAACGTGGTTTTGGTTCAATAACTTGGGTTACCCTGAAAACTTGTCTCTTTGGCTATTTTTAGATTTCTATAACTTCTTTAGGCTTTCCTTTATTATTATGTATATTCCATTTGGTGAAATTTGTGTTAAACAAGTTGATACAAAGCTTCAAAGTTTGCTATTTCAGGTTTACAGATTTGGCCGGATGTTCACAAAGATCAGACCGGATGTTTAATGATTCATCCAGATGATCACCTTTCATCCGGATGCCCCACATGCTTTAAATATTTTTTTTGGATGGCCATGATGATGATCCGGCCAGATGTTGACAAAGGTTCGTCCGGATGATCAAAGATTCATCCGAATCATCACGCTGAAGGTTCGAGAGAGCAATCTGAATTTTGGCCTAACTTGCAAGGGGCATATCTCAGCCATACGAACTCCAAATTGAGAAATTTTTGAGCTTAAATTGAAGTTCAAGATGTCTACTTTAATTTCTATGTTTTGATGTTTGTCTAACTCCATCAAATGCATGCCCAAAATGCCCTTGACATTCCAGTAATACATCGAAGATAGCTTTCAGAATATTTCATGATGTAATTCATACTAGGTTAAGATGCTTAAGATATAGGATGTCTATAGAATCCTTAGAGTTATGACTATTATTTCCATGTATTATCTTCAAAAGACATGTAATAAACAAGCCAAGAATCGACTCGGAAAACCACGATGGATTGACTGGTCGAAGCTACAAGGTCGATAGATTAATCCTCTCCGAGATTAGTCTATTGATCGGTACCACTTCTAACCCTATTTGCATTTATGCAATCACCTAGAATTACATGCTAAATAATTAACTGGACATTTATAATAAGTAAAACTCGGTAATAAGTACAATAAAATGGTAGAAACTCATTTTACCTTTCCTTTCTTTAAGGGTGTATGTATATTACTATCATTCCAATATTTTGGGTAAATGATAAATAAATTAATGTGTAAATATTAACTCATAAATATATGTAAAATATGTTAGAAACTGACTGTGGATGTTCTGCCTATAAATATATAAGGAAATAATCCACTCGGCTAACCACCATTAAAATAAGTAGTAACCCACCAATACAGCAAGCATCACTTAATCAATCAAGGTTAAATATAACGGACATAACGCAGAACTAAAATTTGATTAGAAACAATATTAGGCGTGCCCATTCATTGCATCCTACTTTCCGGGTGATTTATCGCTTTATATTGTTTGTCTCTGGTAGGAAATAATGACCTCATTACTTAATTAAATGGGAAATTGCCCCAAGTATGGATGACTCATACCGAACCTAGAAATCATCTGGTGTGATGACGAATGGGGATTCCTGAGGAACCTACTTGTTTGTTAATCACTAGGTGATCCCGATGCAATTCGGGTGGCGACTCCACGGTTTTCATGAAAATTAAAAATCCATTTAGTGAGTAGGTCACCATTGCTATTGGACACCAACCGACGGGTAGCCGTATCAAAAATGCGTCCCAGGTGCTCTGTCCATGGAGGGCTTGTTTATACCAAATGTTAAGACTTGAATGACTTGGTTGTACTTATAAATTCCCAGGCCAATAGTTTAGGGGCTTTTTTTTGGCCCTTTTGCCATTATTTTATTAGTCTAAGTTGCATTATCTATTAATCCTTTGAAAACATAAAATATTTATCATTAAAGTTATAACATATTTAATAAGGTTTATTAATTTCTTCATAATAAATAAATCTAAAGTAGTTTTTTCATAATTATTTTAAGTAGAAAGATAATTATATACTCTATACTCCATTCTTCAAAAAAATATATCAGGCTTCATCTTTACAAAAGTTAAGAATGATCGTTGAATATTAAATTTCTAATTTATCTTTTATTTAATTAAACTTAGGAACTTTTTTTTGAAAAAACTAGAAAATATTATTAAAAGAAATCAACAATACAAGAAGGGGGACAATTATACCATTCCACACCATCTGACAGAGAACTTGATGCTCTAGCTAACCAGGGAGCAATCAAATTTGCAGATTTTCTAACAAAACCAAGATGGCTATTTTGGATTGAAACTAACAATGCTTTGCAATCCATAACAATTAAACCTATAGGAGACCTATCCTCAATGGAATTCCTAATAGCTAAAACGATATTAAGAGAGTCCATCTCCACATTAACAGTAGATATGTTGCTATTTTTTAACCATGAAAATGCCTCCCTATAACACATTACCTCCACCGGTACTGGATCTAATTCATAAGACATAGATCCCATCTTCCTTGCCTCAAAATTACCCTCACTATTCCAGATAACCACACCAAAACTCGCCCTTCCATGATCCGAAAATAGAGCCCCATCCACATTACACTTGAGCCTACCGAGCACAGGAGGAGTCCATTTTGTTACTCCAACCTGATTTTGAACCAATCCAGGTAAAGTATTTGAGAGTCTCACAAGTTGTTATTCTATAACAAATTGACAAGCTTGGCAAGCCACAATGGCCCATTTATTACAAGGTTCATCCCATACCACCCTATTCCTGAATTTCCACACTGCCCAGAGGACCATAGCTACCTTCTCAATCTATACCCTCACCATGTTATCAACACAATTCTGCCATAATGAGAATGAGTCAGAGAAACCATTCCAGTTATGAGACAAACTTGCCAAGGTCTAAAATTCCTGCACTAATGAGCAGTGAAAAAATGCATGGCAAACTGATTCTCTTTCAGATTTGAAAACCGGGTAAAGCTTGTCTTCCATAACACGTCTAGACTTCAAAGTAACCATTGTTGGTAGGATTTCACGACATACTCTCCAAACATGGGATTTGATTTTTAGTGGTAGATTTAAGGACCAAATTGCCTTCGA
This sequence comes from Bocquillonia castaneifolia, assembly GCA_948193215.1. Taxonomy (NCBI): domain Eukaryota; kingdom Viridiplantae; phylum Streptophyta; class Magnoliopsida; order Malpighiales; family Euphorbiaceae; genus Bocquillonia; species Bocquillonia castaneifolia. The sequence continues at coordinate 19,897 of CANYLF012443263.1, forward strand.
TCATGTTCCCGTGCTAACATCTTGCTCCAAATGTTGTGTAAGCCACTTGTAAGCACTTTTCACCGAATATACACCTTTCTTTTCTCTGTTCCAGCTTTATGCATCTTCCCTAATAGACAAGCTAAGAGGGATATTGAGAATAGCATCTGCCTCATCATCCAAGAATAGATCATGTATAAGAGTTACATCCCATCTGCGGTGATGATTAAGCATCAAATCTGACACCTTGAGCTCATTCATGCCTACATGGCAAGGCCCCATAATAAAGGGAAAGTGGCATGATTAACCCGAGGGGAACCCTATACTTTGACTGTATCTCCCTTACTGATCCTCACTCTAAAACCTGAAGCTAATTCCTCCTTTGCTTGCCAAATACTCCTCCATGCAAAACTCAGACTATGACCCAACTGAGCATGCAACAAGTCATGCTTCGGATAGTACTTGGCCTTCATGAATTGCCCTACAAGAGAATTAGGAAAATAAAGAAGTCGCTAAACATGTTTCCCTAAGAGAGCAATATTGTGAAAATGCAATATTCTAAAATCGAGACCCCCATTATATTTCCTACCACACATCCAAGACCATGAGAGCCAATGAATGCCTTTGCCACTCCCACCTCCACTACACCACCAATATGAGTTCAATGTATGTTCAAGCTCAGTACATAAGTCCAGTGGAATTAAGAAGACACTCATAGTGAATGTAAGAAGAACTTGTAAAATAGTTTTCACAAGAATTTCTTTGCCCACTCTAGACAATAATGTCACGGCCCCAATTTTATTTATTAATTATCAAAGCATTAATCATATCATGTCATTAGAATCATAACTATATGTAATGCATTGCATAATATTAATTGGTAGAGTAATATTTATGACTATTAGGGTTTATAAAAGTTTGGGTTGGTAAGGACCTAATTGTAAGAAAAGTTAGAGGGGTTATTTGTAATAGAAGTATGTGTGTGGGATTAGAGAGTTAGTAACATTTTATTTGAGGGTTGTGTGGGATAAGAAAGTCAAGAGAGAAGACAAGTGTCTTAATAATAATAATAATAATAATAATAATAATAATAAGAACAACAACAACAACAACAACAACAACAACAACAATAATAACATAGAGACAAGTGGCATGAGGAGGAAGTGGAAAGTGGAAATTATTTAATAATAATAATAATAATAATAATAACAATAATAATAATAATAATAATAATAATAATAATAATAATAATAATAATTAAAGAGAAATCTCTACACTTTCTCTACACCATTTTCTTCTCCTTGTTTTACCTTTCTCTACACTAAAAACCACCATTGATAAACCTTGAAGTTTGATTGAAGAAAATAGTAAGTTTAGGAGGAGCTTATATTAGTTAGTAGATTACTTGAAGGATTAGAAGCTTGATTGAAGTAAGTTTATTCCCTTTTATGTTAGTTATTTATATTAGGGTTTTAGAGGATTTTGGGGGTTTTTTTTGTCTATATTACATAAACATCTTATTAGTATATTTTGGAGAAATTATTGATTAGTAATTATATGTTTAGATATCGTATTGTTATTGAATGGTTTGTTGGTTGTATTATTATGTTTAGGGGAACCTAAAGGCAAAGAGATTGTGAAGGAAGGCTAATAGGCTTATTTGGTTGTTCTTCATCTTTTTGTAAGTATTTAATTGATTAAACTTGTGTACATTATTAAGTGGAAATTGCCAAGTTTGCTTAATTGCTATGTTCTTGGATGAATTGTGTAATTGTGTATTGGTTGAGATGTTGATTGAACTATTGATTAAGTTGATGGGTTTAAATTATGTAATGGTGAATTGGATGAGATGTAGATTGAATTGTGAGATTGTGTTTTGAATGAGTTATTGGTTGAATTGAGAAAGATGTGAATTGTTTGTGATGAGAATTGTGATGAGAATTATGATATGTTGTAATGATGATTGGTTGTAATTGTGATTGTGTATGGGAAAAGGATGACTCATGAGATGTGATATGCGTATGATCGGGAAAGCTGAGTCGGGCGGATAGCTACCCATATGTGTGAGATGGCGAGACTAAGCCAGGTGAATAGTCTTGTCAGTGACCACCTAAATGTGAAATTATGTGAGGAAATGAAAGGAAATGTGAGGTTGAGTCATCCAATTCTAATTTGATGAGAATTGATGTGAATTGAAATTGGTTGATGGTTTGAGATGTTGAATTGGTTGAGAATTGCTTTGATGGAGTTTTGAATATGATTGATGGTTGGAATTGATTCTAATTGTATATTCATTGTGTGACGTATGTGATAATTGTATGTTTGGTAAATTTTGGCTTAATGTATTCTTGGGTTAGTTGATTAAAAGCCTACTGAGTCGCCAACTCACTCTTTGGTAATTTTTCCCTCAGGTAGCTCAATAATTGATGGCCTAAGTCATGCATTTGCTTCATTGTTGCATCATTGGCACTAACAGGTGGGCCAGAAGTGTTAATACAAGCATGGGGGCATTTGGGTATCAAAGTATTTATATGTTGATGTGTGAGTTTGGATTGTATATATATGAGTATGTGTTTAAAAGTTAGGTTGTAATTAATATGTTGGAACCTTGTTGATGATTATTAAGTTAATGTTGGTATGTTTGAATGATGTTTAAATTGTATTTTTGGGTTACCAAACATTTGCCTAAGATTTATGTTGAGTTTGTGTAAAATTTGGTATTGCAAAAGATAAGTTTCAAGTGTTTTTAAGCCAACGTGACCTGTAACATGGGTTAACCAGCTCATGTCGTGCCAGTGTTGATAAAAATTTGAGGGGGCAGTAGCCCAACATGACCACGACATCGGTTACCTAACCCATGTCGACCTCATGTTGACCAATGTTTTAAAAAATTTCAAACAAATTTTTGGTTTTAAACCCCTTTGGTTTATGTTATAAACCCCTTTGATTTATGTTATAAACTTACATTAATAATGTTTTGAACCATCTTTCAATCAAAAATGAATATTTAACATACTTTTTATTTATATTTCAAAAATTCTCTTTTTGTACTTAAATAGTATTGAATGTTTATATTATAATCGGGTGTTACAATAACTTATGCTTCCAACCACTTATTCTCCTCCAAACCCTATCCTTGATAAAACTAAAAATTTTCTTCTTTCTTCTACCCGAGGTATGTGCCATGGTCCGAGACTTGCTTCACCCCCAACAAACTATAAATCGAAGCAATTAAGCTTGGGCTGGTGTTCGCACTAAACGAGATATAGGATTTGGAAAACTTAATAGCTTGGCCTAATGCCTTCTAATAGGACCCAAAACACTCTTTGATTACATCTGCTTCAATAGAGTTGGCTTTAAAAAGGAAAAAAACTGTCATCGGCGAAGAAGAGATGGGATATCATAGCAAAATATCTTCTGGTAAATATAAGAGATCTCAAGTTTGAGCATTACCTTTGTTGGGAGGGGACAATGAGGCTCTTATAAGCCTAAAAAACTGGCATCGACTCTCTCATAATGAATTAGTCCAGACCCAAAGGATTCAGAGCCGCTCAAGAAACTTAAACTCATTTAACATCATGACATTTTGTATCTAACTAACTAATTAATAAAGAATTTTTTTTCCATTTCAAGAGATACATCAGGCTATTGGATGTGTATAACACTATTATTGGCCTATTTGGGCACTTAATCTATGTATTGATATTGATTAAAGTCCTAAGTCAACTAAATTAACTCATGGTTCAGTTAAGTTGTTTTTCAGGATTTTTTATAAGGTTTCTTAAGTGCAACGACCGTGCACTTAAGTGTAACAACCGTTGCATATTCAACGGGTCGTTGGCACTTTGTTTTGGGTCGTTACACATGTAAAGATTTTTGCCAAAACTTCCAGCAGGTTACACGAGCAAGAAGCATATGTAACGGGCTCCTATAATGAGCCGTTATGCCCTTACAATGGGCTGTTACACACAAAGCAATGGGCCATGTACATTCAAGCCTGCAAACCCTAGCTAGACACAATGAGTCGTTCCAAATGTAACGGTCTATTATGTTCAAACTGTAACGACCGTTACACTTACCGTAACGGGCCGTTACATCATGTCAGACCAGCATTTATTGTGATTTAAAACGTGAGAAAACGTCAGAAATGACTAGACTTGCATTTAATGCACTCCCAATGGTCTGAAAACCCTATGAGGGTATAAAAGCTCTACAACATCTCATTTGGAAAAGAGATCAACAAGTTTACAAGCTTACTTTCTTCCAATCATCATTTGTGAGTTGTACAAAACCAAAACTTTCTTTTATTCATATTTATTGTTGATTATAAGAGCCTTGTGTGCTCATTTGGTTTTCTTGTAAAGCTAGCTTGGGTGAGTGAGGTTTAGGAATCAATTTGTGAAAGGTTTAAATGTTGTCCTAAGATCAAAACACTTAGGTTCAAGGGTTTCTAGAGAGAGAAACACTTGGGTAGGTTGTAAGTGTGTTAGCCTTTGGAAAACCACTTGTAAGGTTTAGAGTGAGCCAAGAAAACTCTTGTAATCGTTAAATTAATAGTGGAATACCCAATTAGAGATTGGGGAGTGGATATAGGACTTGTTGTGTCCGAACTACTATAATTCTTAGTGTTGTGGTTGCTTAATTGCTTTTAGTTAAACTCTTCTCTTAGAGTTTTAATTTTTAATTACCCACCAATTCACCCCTCTCTTGGTGCACAGGGATTTCAACTATAAATTAGTTTTATTGAATAATATAATTATTAAATTCTCTTTGATCAAGTGTAAAATACTAGTGGTCTGTGTATATATAAGAAATTGCTAAGAGACCTTTTTGATTTTTGTTATTTGGTGATTTAATAATTATTTTTTCAATTAAGTGTCTTAACTTATAAATTTCTTTCAAGTTGGTGTCTTTAAATTTTTATAGCACTAAAAAAATTATAAAAACTTTACTAAACATTCTAAAACTTATAATTCAATACAAAAATGTAATAATTTTGATATTTTTTCATTTTGATATTGATTTAATATTTTATTTTAGTTCTAAATTAATTTTATAAACTCTTAACATTATATTACAAATAATTTAAAATGATAATATTTTATTTAATTATATATTTTTAGGGTATTTAATTATGTATAATTAATAGATATATAAATTAACAAAACAATTTCAATAATAACATTGTACCAAGAAATCATTCATATATATTTAAAAATACGTTTTTTTTATAAAAATATTATATTGCATACACCAATTATATACAAATTTTATCAATGTATACGTAAATTAAAGAAACAATTATTTAATTGTTTGAATAAAATTTTTTATATTATAAATATGTTTGTGGCCCGTCCAAGTTGGTTCCATTGGTTCTACATCTGGTCGTCTGGGCACTATGGGTGAAGGATGAAGGTTCGAGTCCTCCTCATGCCCTTTCTTGAAATGGAGCAGCTTGGTGTTGGGCTGGTGGGCCTTATAGCCTGCGATTTACTTGGGTTGTGGTGCTAGCGGATGGTATCATAGCTCCGGTGGTTTACCTTGGTGGTCGAGCTCCGCCTCTAGGGGGTGGTCGGGCTCCGCCAGGGTTCCACCATTACTAAAAAAAAATGTATGTGTGTGTGTGTGTGTATATATGTTAATATTTTAATTAATTAACCTATATAATATTTAATTATTGATCCAAATTAAAAAAAATATATAATTATTTTAAAATTTATTCTTTAATATATTTTATGAGTTTATAAAATTAATTTAAAAATAAATATTTAAAAAAATACAAAAAATAAAACTACATTGAATAATAAAAAATAATTTAAACTTTATAGTTTTATCTAATTATATAATATATAATTGAATAAAAAATATAATTTTGTTCAAATCAATTTCTTATCTTGAAATATTTTTTATGAGTTTATAAAATTTATTTAAAACCAATTAATTTAA
>CANYLF012443471.1:0-10269 GCA_948193215.1 Bocquillonia castaneifolia
TTTTTTTTAATAAACAATGGTACGATGGATGAGGATAAACTACAGGTGATGAAATGTGATGTTTGTGAGGACTTACACCTATGAAAGGACTTACAATCGTATTGATATAGTCTTTCTAAAAATAGTGGCCACGATTTAAAATTTTCTACTATAATTTTTCTATGATAATTGAGTTTTATTAGTGTGAAAATAGATTTTTATGAACATTTTAAAAAAATTTAATCCTTTAATTGTTTTTAGGGCTTGGAACCTATGTCCAAGGGAAATAAATCGTAACATTACAAGTTGTACATAGCTCAACGCATTTCATTTCCTCATTATTGAATAGCATTGAAACATGTAGCGTGGCATATGATCGCATTCATCATCTTACATTATAAGTTTCATTATTAAACCCACTTAGGTTATGTTTGGGCAGTCGCCTTTGGATATAGTGTTGAGAGCTCGACGTAAAAAAAATTAAATGTTTTATGAAGTTTCAAATTCAAATGTAGAATTTTTGGATAAAACCTGAATAGTGTGAATTCCTCTAGACGTAAAGATGTGAGTGGGAGAACAACGAAATTCTATGTTGCATGCGAGATGTAAAGGTATGAACCACTTCAATAAGCTAAAGACTCTATTTCAAGTGGTATTAGTATAGTAACGAATGTGAAAGACAGTAGACTCAGAGATTAAGAGTTTCAGCTAGTTTAACCTTGGTAGAGAGTCAAGGATCTAGAATGACGATCTCTTGTTAGTGGTATGCTTGATCAGGTTAAGAGTGTCAAGTGTTTTTCCAAAATCGACCTAAGACTAGAGTAATGACAGTTGAGGATCATAAAAGCAAATACTTTAAGACAACATTCTGAATCAAAGATGGTCATTATAAATTCTGGTATTATTTCTTGGGCTGACTAATGTTTTAATAGCCTTTAAGGACTTGATGAACAGAATGTTCAGATCCTTTTGGATTGGTTTATAACTATGTTTATTGAGGACATTTCGGTATATCTTAAATGTATTGAGGAGTAGGAACAACATTTGAATATGGTGTTAGAGAGTCTAATAAAAGAGTAGTTGAATGTCATGTTTTCAAAAAAATGTAATTCAGGAATGATGATGAAAAATCATTGAGCTAGGGTGTCCGAGGGAGTATACAGGTCAATCTTAAAATGATTAAAACAGTATTGGAATTGGTCTAGATCGAAATATTCATAAAGATAAGAAGATTTTTGGTTTAGCAAGCTTTTATAGGAGATTTATATATGGCTTTTTGTGGAAAGTAGTAACATTAACTAAGTTAAATTAGCAGAATGTGAAATTTGAGAAGTGTGAAATTTGTGAGAATAATTTTTAGTTATTGGAGGGAAAAGTTTAGCACGGTTCCCCTGTTGACTTTATCTTTAGAAATTGAGTGATATGTTATATTTCGTAATACCTCGAGAGTGAGATTGGAATGTGTATTAATATAGAATGGTTGAATAGTAGGTTATGCTTTGAAATAGTTAAAGGTTCATGAGCAAAATGATCCTGTCCATAAAGTGGAGTTGACAGGAGTAATAATTATGTTGAAGATTGCAGACCTTGTTTGTAAGGTATGCCCTATGATTACATATGGATCACGAAAGTCTGAAGTATATATTTCAGTAAAGAAATTGGAATTTGAGGCAAATAGGGTGGTTAGAATTGTTAAAGGAATATGATTCTTTGATTTTAAAATCAACCTAAAAAGTGGATGTAATAGCATATGCATTAAATAAGATTTTAACTAATGGTCTTACTGATGTTAAAATGGAAAGTAATTCCTTGTTTAGAGAATGAGACCAACTGTTTAGGTTAGTTAGTTGGTTAGGGATGATAACGATGGTTAAATGAATTTGAAGGTTGATAATATGACTTAGAGTAAGATCTGCATCTCTTGATCGGGTCGAAGCAACACAAATGTGAAACCTTGAATTACAAAAGATATTTATTCAGGTTTAGAAAGACAGTACAAAAAGGGTTCAGAGTCAATGGAGAAGGTATGTTTAGAGTGAGTATTAGGGTGTGTGTCCCTAAGTTTGATGAATTGCAGAAAAAATCCATAGTGTTCATCAGGACCTGAAGGATCGATATTGAAGGATCAATAGTAAGAATACCATTACAAGTGCTGTGCTTGAGTGTATGACGTGTAAAGAATAAAGTAAAACATCATAGGCAAAAAGATGATTATAACAGTTGTTCAACTCTCGAGAAGGAAGAGGAATGACTAATACGAATCTTGCGATTCGATTACCCTACAAAATTATGAAGAGTGAACTAATTTGAATAATGAATGATAGGTTATCAGAGATAACTTATGAACTAGAATTGCTCTAGATGACATATAAGAGGATCTCATTGATAAAACATAAATTGGAAAGTAACCTTTAGCAGACAAATGAGTTATGTAGATTCTAAGGGAAGAGATGTTTCTTTCAATATTAGTGAGTGGTTGTTTCTAAAGGTGTCACCCATGAAAATGTATGATGAGATTTGATAAGAAAGACAAGTTGGCACCTAGATAAGTGGGTCCATATGAGATTAAGCAATTCTAAAAAAAATTATTTATTGAATTAAAAAGGTTTAGATAAAACCTCATTGGGTGAGGTCCTCTAGATTAAAGGTCATAAGGGAACGCATGTCGAAGCTACTATTATCGAGCAATGGATGTCAGATGGATGTTAGAGCTGGCGATAGGCAAATGATATGGCTAATTAGACCAATAGAAAAAAAATTGTTTTAAATAGTACACTTGCATTTAAGATTTTAAATTTTCATTATTCTTTAATAAATTATATGGATACAATGATTTTTAAGCAGTTTTCAAAATAACACATCGTATTAAAGTTAAACTATTAATATTTTTTATATATATTTTTTTGCATTGAGTTAAGAATATTTTCTTCTAAGAAATTTCATTGTTTTCACTCACATTTCGAGGATGAAATTTTAATAAGGGGGAAAGTATGTAATAACTGGAATTTTCAAATTTATTATAACGGTTAAGTAAGAGTTTATTTCTTGTTAAAAGCTAAAATTTAATAATTAATTTAAATTTTTTTGAACTAATGTACGTAAATCCTCTTGTTTTATAATTTGATTTTTTGGTCTTCTTGTATTTTCTATTAATTCCTATCATTTTCTATTATTACTATTATTCTAATTTGAACTTGAATTTTTCTAAAACGAGTAAATAATTAGTTTGCTATGGAGTAATTGTGATTTTGGACTAAATTGCAAAACTGAAACTTTATTTCCTATATATAGGCTGTTTACTATGGAGGAACTATTTGACATAAAACTTTGAAAACTAATTACGTCTATAGTACTTGAAACCTCTAAAAATTACCACTGTAGCACCAGATTGTTTACCGACCATAACTTCTCCGTTCGGCCATCATTTTTAACCCACTTTATATCAAAACAAAGCTTATTCAATTTCATACCTATTGATACCAATTTTCCTAATTTTCATAAAAAAATGCCAGAAGATTTTAAGCCGGAAAGTTTTAGCCAAGGAGGATTTTTGTGGTTCACCATTTTCTGGCAAAGTTTATACCAAATTGAGGTAATAGGCTTGTAGATCATGAAAAAACAAGTGGGTTAGACACCAGAATTGACTTGAATGATCACCGAAGGAGTTTGAACGGAGCTCGCCGGAGTTTGGAGGTCCTTTTCGATTTTTGAATTATTCTGGTTGTTTGGGAGCTAGTTTCGGCGCGTGGTGACTATATTTAGACTCTTGATGGTGTGACAAACAAATCTAGAAAATTTGGTGGCCATTGGCCGTCACCAGCCCACTCATTGCCTTCGACGGTGGCCGGTAGGTACGACTAAGAAATTTTCGACGATATTTTTATAAAATTCTAAAACTTATTTTGGACAACTTTTTGTGAATTTACTATAGTTAAATTATGCGTGGTTTGTAAATTAAAAATCCCAGAAGATAAAATGCGATGTTTGAAAATTATAGAAATGCATGTTTAAGATTTAATTAATACGTTCAAACTTCACATATGTTATAAGTGTGTTAAATATGTGACTATGAAATTGAATTGGAATTTTTGCACCTAATGTAGAAGGTTAATATAGATAATATGCATTCAGACAACAAATCGAGTTAGGATTATTCGTAATGAGGATGATTGATTTACGAACTATATTGAATACGATTGGACACCGATTAAGTATAATTAAATTGATAATGAGGTGCGATAAGCTCAATATAAAAAATGAAGTATAAATGTGCTTAATCGTTACGGTCGGTCTGTGTTGGTAAATTCAGGTATTGTCGGTAGGTTCGGTATGTTGTTGAGATTGTAGAAGTGTGTTTACTTGCAGGAACAAGCTCCGCTTAAGTGGAGAGATATCCATTTTACAGAGGAGATGCTACCAAATTTCTGGTAGCGCTTTCTCGTAAAACGTTGTATTAGGTTAAGAAATAAGTTATAATAAAAAAATTCCAAATATAAGAATCGAGTCAGATGTTACCAAGTTTGTTAGACTTTTAGAACTCTAGAAATTGATGTATATGGTGTCTGATCCTAAATTCTGTATTTATTCTCATATGGAGAATCCCAGGCCAGAGCGGGCTAGTGGCACAAGAATGGTATGGTCGCATGCAAATCACTATGAGTTAATTTCATATTTATGATATTGCTCGTAGAATGCACGTTATTATTTTATATATTAATATTTATATATTTCTGACTATATATATATATATATATAGCAAAGCAGATAGATATCATGCATAAATATTCATATGAATATGTGTGTACTGAATAATTATTTATATATGTTTATATTATACATATTTTATGTGTATATGATGAGATGGAATGGAATGAATATGTATATGTGATTCTGTGCTTCCTGATGGAGGATAGTTATGGAACGAGCTACCTGGTGGGTGTCACCAGGCTGTGTGCACATAGAAGTTAGGTATGTATTTTGTGGTGATACTAAGGAGGGGGCTTGCTCGATGTAGTACTCGGACGCCGATCCTTGATTTATTAGTTTTTTGTTATGACTGTGGCTTGCTCGGTGTATTGCTCGAGCGACAGTTATAGCAGTGTTTGGGGCTTGCTCGGTGTATTGCTCTGGCGCCAGACAAATAATGGATTAAGAGAAATTATTTGGAATCAAGAGAGCTGAATTGTCTTTTGGGTTAATGTTTGGTTTGTTCACGTGCTTGATTGTATGTATGTATATATTGTATAAATATTATATTTCGTGACTACGTGTGCGGATTAAGTTGCATTATATAAATATGATATTAATTCACTCAGCGAGATCTGACTCCCATCAACCTATTTTTCAGGTTCCCTCTATTTAGACTTCACATGTCAATAATCTCTGCCGGTTTCCTTCTTCACTGGCTGATATATATATTTTGACTTGGTATATTATTGAACCATATTTATACTTTAAAGCTGCAATAGTGATCTATTTGTTTAGAATGATAAGTCTGTAAGTCAACGAATCATTTAATATGTATTTTTATAATATTACCATTGCATTAAATGGATATAATGATAATGGTTATGAGTAGCCATGAGGCTCTAGCTGGGTGCCGATTTATTATTATTATTGTTATTATTATTATTATTATTATTATTGTTATCATTTAATTATACAAAGAACTTATATATATATATATATATATATATATATATTCATTGTCAAATCATAAAAATAGTAAGCAAAAAGGATCGATAAATTATGGTGTTTATCGGGGTTAGGCTTGCTACGGGTTCTGGTAGCTAATTGCTTTTCTATTCCTTAGCGCCAGTCATGTACCCCGGAGTTGGGTCGTGACAGGGTTAGCCAACAAATTTTATCCATCGGTAAATTTTGGTTGAAATGAAAAAGCAGATCGCACCTCCCCCCATTTCTCTTCTTCTTCTTCTTCTTCTTCTTCCTCTTTCTAATTTGTGTATTCTCCCATCTCATTTCTGCGATCATTCAAGACAACGAAGATGGAGAGAGAGAGAGGTGAGGTTTTTCTTCCTTAGGTGTTGCGGTTGCTGTTGCTGTTGCTCCTCCATCATCACCGGTGACGTTCTACAACTTACAGGTAAGTGTTTTTTTTTTTTTGTAATTTATTACAATTATTTATTTATTTTTCTGAAACTATTTATGTTTATTGAGTAATTTTCAAAGTACTTAGTTTAATTTTTGGTTTAATTGTTTTTATATTGAATGAAAATAAATTTGGTTAAATATTATGAAAAAATGATTTTTTTTTGAATATTTGGTAATTATTACTGTTTTATTTGAAATTTTTTGAGTTTATTGTATTTTTAGGTTAAATAAAAATAATTAACTAAAAAATAATATGAAAAATAGAAAAATTTATAATTAGTGAAAAATGTTGATTCCCGGGGGGTTAAATCAGGGCATGATATTCTTCAGGAACTGAATAACCGTGGGTTAAGGAAGGTGACTGAAGTTGATGCACAATTAGTGAATGATGCAATTGGGAGGACTTGTGGTTGGAATAAGAGAAGTATCTTCTAGGATTTGGCTTATTGGGTTGAACATTTACTCAGACATAATCTCGATGTTATGCATATAGAGAAGAGTGTGTTTGACAATATCTTCAATACGATGTTGAATATTCCCGGTAAAACAAATGACACAACAATGTCTAGAGATGAATTGAATATGTACTGCCATCGTCCGTTGTTAGCAAAAAAAGCATATGGTATGTACCCAAATGCCTCATATTGTATAACAGCAAGGAAGTAAAGAAAAAAATTGTTTGAGTAGATTAAACAACTAAAGATCCTAGATGGATATGATTCTAATTTGAGGAGGTGTGTGGACCTAAACAGGCTGAGGATATTTGGGATGAAGAGCCATGACTATCACATTTTCATTCAATGGCTGTTGCTTAACAGAGTATAGGAGCCAATAATTAAAATTTCCCTCATTTTCAAGCAGCTCACAGCATCATCATTGAAGGAAGATGGCTTGAGGATAATGGATCAGCAAATTCCAATTATGTTGTGCAATTTTGAGAAAATCTCCCACCCCTCCCCACCCCCCCCCCCTCCCCCCCCGCCTTAGTTTCTTTGATTCAATGGAAAATCTTTCAGTGCACCTGACTTATAAAGCTTTAATTGCAGGTTCTGTGCATTACTGTTGGATGTATTCCCCTGAAAGGTAAACATAAATATTATAATTTAAATAATTCTAACTAATTAATTATATGTATTTGAGCAATTCTAAATAATTAATTATATGTATTTAGATACTTGAGGAAGCTAAAGAACAAAATAATGAATAAAGCTCAAGTGAAAGGTTCCATATCCATGGGATACTTGATGGATGAAGCTTCAAAATTTGCATTATTCTATTTCAAAGAGGGAGATCCGATTTTTCCACAAACAGAAAAGGGAAATGAGGTGCAAGTGGATGATGGTCTCTCTAATGAATGCTTGAAATATTCAAGCCTCCCATCAAACCAATTAGTGCTGAGGGAAAACGGTACTTGGGAGACGATGAATATAATGCAACTTGGTTGTATGTCCTACTGAATTATCCCAAAGTTCAACCTTTCTTTGAGTAAGTAATTCCCATTAATTTATTTCCTGTTATAATGAACCAATTTCATGTGTAGCATCTTTGCTGCTAAAAATCATCAGAGATATCCAAACTTAAATGATGAAGGTGCCAATGCCATGACAGAGAATGAATTTTGTGCATGGTTTGAGAAATATGTATGAATTCCTTAATAAAGTTTCCTTTAATCAATTAAATTGCTATATTATGAAAGTTGCTCTAACATTGAATAATTTATGTTACACATGCCCGTAGACCTTCGAACAATATATCTAAGCATTACCTCCAAACCTTATCTCGTGGTCCCTTAAGACAAGTCAAAACTTTTAACGGTTACTGTGTAAACGGCTTCAGGTTCCACACTGAATCTTATGGGAGTAATTGATCCACGAAGAACTGTGGTATTTTTATTAAGGGATCTACTTATTCTGAAAATGAGAGTGACTATTATGAGACTCTCGTTGAAGTGGTAGAGTTGGAATTTCAAGCCCTCCCTATCAAAAGGATTGTTTTGTTCAAGTGTGATTGGTACGATCCAACACTAAATTCGGGTACAATTATACATCCTTGATATAAACTTGTGGTCATGCACAAAAGAAAAGCAGTTCAATAAGTATGAGCCTTTTGTTTTGGCTGCATAGGCTTGACAAATTTATTTTTGTAAGTATTAGGGTGCTAATAGGGATAGAAATCATTAGCTCGCTGTGTGTAAAACAAAAGCTCGAGCTGCAACTGATACTCCTATTACAGCACTCGCTGATATAATTGAACCACCATGTCAAAATGATGACACTAAAGAAGTGTGCCTTCAACCAGTGGTCAATATTGATGACGTGGTTCTAGTAGCAACTTATGATATTGATGAGGATGTTAATCAATAAATTGTGCAACATGATGGGGGCTTGGCTTCTGAAGAAAACAAGTTTAAAAATGATGTTACCACTTCTGAAGATGATGAACCAACATATGACGACACCAATGATAATGAATAGTATACGTACTAAGAAACACTTCAACTTAAGTTACACTTACATGATTTAGCTAGTTTTTGTAATTATTTCTTTTATTATATAGATGTTATGTAACAGGTATGCGATATGCAGGTCAGGCCATAAGAGGGGGCCCGGGTTATGGTCAGGGCACTAGAGTGGCACAGGTATAGGCCGGAGCACCGCCACTAGTACCAGATAGATCCCTCAGTTGAGGGATGAGGAGGAGGTCGAGGATCAGTAACCGGAGGTCACTCATACTAATGATGTGCCTTAGACTGATGAGCAGGCTCAGTTTAAGGAGGCAGATGAGGAGCTCACTGGCCAACCAGACTCTCCAGATCAATGTGAGGATTTGACACTTCCATTATGTTCTGTACGACAGAGCAAGGCCAGGTAAATATTTTTCATATTTATTTAATAATTTATTTAATTTTATGTTCCTTTACTATACTAACTGACATATATATTTGTTTATACTTATTACATGGATCGATTAGAGCCTTCTGGGAAGATCTCTAGGCACATGTCAGAAATTTTTAAGGATTGGAAGCCGTATTGCATCAGTTGGAAGTCCTTGGAAATCAGCAATAGAGATATATTCTGGAGAGAGTTCAAAGTATTTTTTTTATTTTTTTCCTTGTTTTTCATTAATTTTTCCCAATTAATTGGAAATATTCTAACATTTTATTTTTTTAATTAACAGAAGTTGTACATGTGGGTCGAGTCTAATTAAGCTGTGAAGAGGGCTTTCTTCAAGCACGTAGAGAACCGATACGCTGACACAGTTTACGACATCAAGGACAAGTGGAAGAGGAAGAAGCTGAGGGATAAGAGTGTCCTAGATGGAGTTTGGAAGGAGTGACTGAAGAGGTGGGACGACTTTGACTACGTCACGAAGTGCACCTAGAGGAGTGTGCATAGGCGCTGCAAGCCAGCTGGTCCAGGGATGGGCATGTCCACCTATACCTGTGGTTCACGCTCGATGATACAACACGAGCGGGATTTGGTAATTATTTTTTTTTATAACTTAATTCCTTTTAATTTCAATTATTCTTGAAAAATGTTTCTAACTTATATTTTTATATGTTAGCGTGTTTAATCATTAAGTTAATTACTTTTTATAGACTCAGAAGGAGGGAAAGAAGCCGTCTGCGCCTCGACTCATTCGTTACACCCCATAAGAAAGAGTACAATGGTAAGACATTTGTTGATCAGCGCTCACGAGAGGCTAATGTAAGTTATCATTTACTAAATTAAATTATAAATATTTCTTTAAGTTTTAAATTGTTATCTTACTTTATTATCTTCTTTGTATTTAGGCGGTATTTCATGAGCTGATGGAGTCTGCTAGTCAGCCCCATCAAGCTACTGCTTCTACTGCTGGTGCTTTATCCACCCAGCTAGCTGCTGCTACAGATGCGAGTCCCAGTACACATACTGCTTCCCCTTCTGTTGATGAGGACAGCATTTGGCTTGAAGCTGTAAAAGGGAAGAAGAAGCAGCGCGTGTACAAAGTCGGGTCTTCTTCTCCTGACTACTACGACACATCTGATGCACCTCCTCCTACTGCCTCTGATCTATTCTCAACCTTGTTCCCATCTATGGAGGAGTTCCATGAGGTGATGCATCAAACTATCCAGACCCAGCTCGATGACACCCACCAGCGCCTCATGGATGACATTTAGGCATCTTGTAGGGCCAGCTT
>CANYLF012443772.1:0-11590 GCA_948193215.1 Bocquillonia castaneifolia
ACCCCTTGGCATATTTTTCAGGTTCAAGATAGAAGTTTACGTGCATTTCAGTAGAAGTTCAGGCGGCCAGTGGATAACTAGCATTTATATATGTATGCATTGGTTTTTAAGTTGTTAATTGACATATGTGTAATGAACAAAATTGAAGTGTTTATATATGTGTAAAATATTTGAATAAATATTTGAATAAAGTTGATTTTGGTTCAATATATGTTGATGATGTTTTCAACACTCTTTGTTTATAAACGTTATTGCATTTTAAAGTTTGAAGAGTTTGTTATATATTTTAAGTGATTTTGAGTTGGTTTAAGTATGGTGTTACCGAGAAAAGTCAAAAATACTGTTCTAAAACTGTGTTTTCTGTTTAAAAATTTTGTTTTGGTAATTTTTGGCTTACAACGATCGTTGCTATTTTCACCACGATCGTTGCTGATTTGCAACGAGCTCGTTGCTACTTTCCCACGAGCTCGTGTACCTTACTGGATTTTTGGATGATTTTCGTGTATTTTACAATGATCACTGTTCATTCACAACGATCGTTGTACAATTCACAACGATCGTTGCACTATTCACAACGATCGTTGCAACCCTATTTTCAGAGAAAATTTTATTTTTGAAGGGACATTTTTAATTGGATTTTAATTTATGATTAATTACTATCATTATATATTATAATTCGTATTATATTGGGTTAGATTCGGGTCGTTACATGAAGAGTTCTGGCCCTAGGAATGATTTTGATCTTTGATAGCCATCACTGGAGTTTTTGATAGTCGTTGTCAAGGCTGACTTTGGGAATGGTCCCACTTCTGATAGTCATTACTGGATTCTAGCCTTGAGGATGGCTGTGGATAAGGAGGGGTTACCTCAGTGATCCACGTCATTGCTACGACTGTGGCACTGTGCGTTTAACATAGGGAGCTAATAGTGTGATTCACCACCCAAACTGACATCGGGAAATTCATTGGTGCACGTCTCGATTCACTTAAGAATGCTTAAGATGCTTAAAACTCAGAGATTCCAAGATTGGGCTTATGCATTCTTAAGGCGTGATTATTTACAAAATAACTCATAGGATTATATCTACCTTCATTCCCTTTTACCAGAACAAGTATAACATACAAATATAACGTACATTTTATAACATAATTATGATGCAAAAAGGTGAGTTTCTATACAAACAAGGATTAATTTTACATTACCAACCATTATTAATTCAATTACACGCAAAGGTGATATCACATAAAGCCAACACAACGACACAACTTAAGGTTTCTACCATTTTAACCTAAGATTACCAAATGAACTTTATAAGATTCATTTCATGCATTTTCATACTAATTCTTACCAAAAAGGGTTAGAAAGCTTACTTGATCGCTGCATTCCATGCGATATTTTTACATACAAAAGTTTTAAAACACTAGAACTACCCACCTAGGGCTTAATGCCATCATTAAGGCCAAATTGCCCTCAACGCCACTCTTAAGAGTGGTGTTGGGGCTCAACGCCATAGTGAGAGTGGCGTTGGGTTCCAAACATACTCGAAATAGTGGCATTGCTCATCCAACGCATAGAGAACAGTAGAAAACAATGAAATGTACAATTTCTAGGTTTACCAAGCCTAAAAATTGACAGAAAAACTCAACCAAAATGCATACCAATGATGCTAACAACCTAAAAACAATGTCTAAATGACAAAATACATTATAGCAATCAATCAATCCATTTACAGCATGCAAAAACAACTTAAAATAAACATGCAGTGAACACACAAAACACTACTTTTCATAAAATCATTCAGAATCAATTATAGCATTCACAAATCAAGCAAATCATGCTAGAATCACATATAAACAACCTAAAAACACAAATCTATCACAATCTTATAATCAAAATCTATTCAATTAAACATTTCATATTTTCATGTATAGTAGACTGAAAATAGTAAAAGAACACATTTCAATCATGCAAATCAAATAACAATCATATAAACATGTTATAAACATATTCATGAATCAAATCTAATCATGAATTAAATCAAACACAGAATCATGCCTCAAATCATAAGAACAAAATTTATATAAAAAATGTAAAAATCACATACGTACATTTAAATTAATTTTCACAACAAAATGGAGCAGATGAAATAAATGATTCATACAATGAACGCAAATCATATTATTTTTACAACAATCACAAAATATCAACAATTTTAATAGTATAGAAAACTTACAGTGATGATTAATGGAACTTTAGTTTTGTCAGACAGCAACTCAAGTTAAAAGAAAAAAAGTATTCTGCATGTACAGGAAGTGCTTGAGATCCCTCAGTTATTTGAGTATGATTGGCTTTTCTTGTGTTTTTTGAATCACTAATGCTCCTATGTTCTATGTTTATTATTCTTCCTTATTTTCTCTCAAAATTCTTTGGATATCGAAATTGTAGTAATCAGCCAACTCCCTGTAAAGGAGAATGAGCATGCCTTTTAAAGATAGGGGCTCTGTGTGCTTGCTAAGAAATTAAGCAGTGTGTGTTTTTGAATTTCAAAAGGCATTTGATTGATTAAATCTTCTGTTTCTTAATTCAAATTTTGAAAGAAAGATTAATTGATTTGCTTTAAAGAACTGATGCAAATCACGTATTTTATTTTCAAATCAAAATTCATCTGCAAGCTTGAAAGAAATTGACTTGGGCTTTCTATTTAAATTTAAGCCCATTTGAGAGCTTTAAAATTAATTAGAAATGGGCCCATGACTTCTAAAACCCGAAGCTAGTTGAAAAATTAGTTTTGAAGCCCAATTTTAACCCTCAAGGCAACCACCAAGGACCAACACTAATCCATACACCATTAATATGGCATCAGGAGATGTTGGCTCTTTTTGGAGCCCTAAACATAAGAACTAGAAAAAATGCATTAGAGACAAAAACGTGCAGAATGGCCCAATTCAATCGTAGTAGGTTTCAGGCCATTTTGAAGCACGTATGAAAAGTTATGATGAAAACAATGCACGATTTCTAGCTGAAAATAGTTTTTTGAACTTAAAACAATGCATTTTCAAATCTAAAATCCATTTTGAAAACGTTACGTGATCAAATAAGAGCCATAGTCACTCTACTTATGCCTTGTTAGCATAAGTGATCATCATTGGGATCTCTGAGCCTCTTCTCCATTCCTACATACAAAAATTAGGTGTCTACAGTTTGCCTCCGCTTTGTCTGATGTTTGTAATATTAACCAATAATATGGAAAATGACGATAAAGCACTAACACATAATTTTTGGGAAGAGAAATGCGTACCTCAGCTCTGGAGAATGAAAGCTCATCTCGGACCTTGGCTACCTTGATGAGACTCCATGACGACTGGGAATTAGTATATACACCAGTATCTTAAGAATATCGGGACGGACCCTGGATGTTAAGACGAACCTAAAAGATGTTGGGACGGACACTGGATATTAGGACGGACCTAAAAGATGTTGGTATGGACCCTAGATATTAGGACGGACCTAAAAGATGTTGGGACGAAACCTAGATGTTAGATACTTATGATCCTTAATCGGAGGTTGCTTCTGATGTATTATATCTTCGACAAAATCATCCTGGTAATGGTGTTGGATACTTATGATCCTTAACCAAGACTGCTTCCAATGTATTATATCTTCAGTCGGATCATTCTGGTAATGGTGTCGGATACTTATGATCCTTAACCAAGACTGCTTCCAATGTATTATATCTTTAGTAGGGAATATGTTGCTTTCTTCTGTAATTTTCCTCTGTCATTCATTGATTTTTGATGTTAACTCCATTAGGAAAAGTGTATAACCTCTACCCTAAAAGAGTGGATAAACTCCATTGGGGATAAACTCCATTGGGGATAAACTTGCTTCGTCTTCTGAATTGTACATCCACTAGGGAAAGTATGTACCCTTTCTTTTGGAATTAGCTTCACTAGGGAATTTGAAAATCATCTGATAAAAAAGCATAAAATATTCTTCATCAACAAGTGTTGGATCAATCGCAATACTGATCTAAAATTTTCTATTATTTTTAAAATCTTTCTCTATCATTCTGTAACTTCCTCTGTCAATTACTAACACTCTATTTGTAGTTCTCTGTAATTCTCAATGACTTCCAATAATTTGCCCCCACTTGGACTTAAATAGGCCTTTTCTAGCCCTAATTTTGATTTTTGGACCTATTTGCATTAAAACATTCATCCTTCTTTATAAAAAAGCTTCCAAGGACCAAAATGGTAATATGCCAAATTATCAAAAACATAAGAATGGGCAGCAGCCCCCGCCCCGCCCCCCACCCCCCCCCCCCCCCCCACCCTCCATTCATTCCCATTTAGGTTTCTTTCTTTGATTTCTTCTCATTTCTTTATCAAATCTCTTCAAATAAAAAAGTGAAATGGCGGATGATCCTTCTTAGGAACTACCTTGGGACCCTGTGAGCATCTTCCAAGTCCGTGGGGAGATAAAGAATGCAAACAATGGAGAAATTCCAAGATATTGAAGGATTTCTCCACTTTCTAATGCCAAATTCCACAATTCTAGCCTTGTGAAGGACCAAGTAAGCTTCTAAACTTATTATCTTGTATGTAGATTGACTAGGCTTCACTTATTCTGTAATTTTAGAAGAATACAGTGGCTAACATCACTCTTTCGAGTTCAACACCACTCCAAAGAGTGGTTGTAGTGTGTTTTTAACATGAATGTAAACTTTTGATGCATGTCTAGATGTTTTGAAATGTAAAATTACAGTAATATACATGTTATATAAGATGTTTATGCATGATCCTAGAGTTTGTTGGCCACCAATGTTAGAAAAACATTAAAAATGCTAGATGATTGAATAAGGAATATACCCGTTCTCCTTTGCAAGGCAATGCTATCTTGTTAACCTTTAACGGGAACTTTCAAAAGGTCCGCAATGTCTGGCGATGCCTACCTTTGAAGATTCAGACCTTGGTTATTCAGGCCAGATTCGGTCCTTTGCTTTCTACTATCCTTGATGTTGCAGATGAGCATGACATTCCTTACTACGATCGTCGCTCGATGCAGGCTCTGATGGAGAGATGGTTTGACACCACTCACACTTTCTAGTTGTCGTGCGGAGAGTATACACTATCTCCTATTTCTTTCTCTACTATTACTGGCTTAGCATGTTGTGGATAAGGAGGGGTTACCTCAGTAATCCACGTCATTGTGACGACCGCGGCACTCTGCATTTAGCACAGCGAGCTAATAGTGTGAGTCACCATCCGAACCAGCATCAGGAAATCCATTGGTGAGCGTATCGATCCACTTAAGAATGCATAAGACGTTTAAAACTAAGATATTCCAAGATCAGACTTATGCATTCTTAAGGCGTGATTATTTACAAAATAACTCATAGGATTATATCTACCTTCATTTCCTTTAACCAGAATAAATAAAGCGTACAAATATAACTTACATTTTACAACATAATTATCATACAAACAAGGATTAATTTTGCATTACCAACCATTATTAATTAAATTTACATGCAAAAGTGACAGCAAATAAGATCAACACATCAACACAACCTAAGGTTTCTACCATTTTAACCTAGAAATTACCAAATCAACATTATAAGATTCATTTCATGCATTTTCATACTAATTCTTACGAAAGAAGGTTAGAAAACTTACTTGATCACTGTATTCCACGTGATATTTTTATATATAGAAGCTTAAAAACACTGGGGGAATCCATGAAGGACCCAACGCCACTCTTTTGAGGTAAAAAGCTCCCAACACCACTATGAGGAGTGGCGTTGAGGCTTTAATACCACTATTGGGAGTGGCGTTGAGGCCTCAACCCACTCTAAAAAGTGGCTTTGCCCAACCAACACACAAGGAACGGCAGAAAACAATAAAAAAAATGCAATTTCTAGGTTTACTAAGCCCGAAAATTGGTAGAAAACTCAACCAATGATGCAAACATCCTAAAATTAATGCCTAAATGACAAAACATAACCTAGCAACTAATTAAACGTTCATATAGCATGTAAACAAACATATAATAAACACAAAATGCATAACTTTCACATATCTTCATAGAACAGCTTTCAGCATTCCTAAATCACTCAAAACATGTTACAACAATTCAAAACAACCTAAGAAGTGATTTCTAATAAATAAAACATGTGTTACAGCAGCAAATCAATTATTTACATCATGCTAACAACTTTAAATAAACATACAATAAGCGTACAGTGAACGTTTAATGTACTACCTTTTCATAGAATCACTCAAAAACAACTGTAACCTTCATAAATCTTGTAAATCATGCTAGAATGATTCATAAACAAACTAGAACAGAAATCTATAGCAATTTTCATAAGCAAAATCCATTCAACCAAACATTTCTTTTTTTCATGTACAATGAATTGAAAAACGGCCAAAACGCATTTTAATCATGAAAATCAAATAACAATCATGCAAACATGTTATAAAACACATTTATAAATCAAATCTAACATTTAATCGTGCTTCAAATCATAATAACAAGATTTATACAAAAAATGCAAAAATCACCGTATGTACGTTCAAATTTAGTTTTCGCATAAAAATGGAGCAGATGAATAAAATGATTCATGCAGTGAATACAAATCATATTATTTTCATAACAATCACAAAAAATCAACAATTTTAATAGTATAGAAAACTTACAATGATGATTAATGGAACTTCAATTCTATCAGACAGTAACTCAGGTTAGAAGAAAAAAGTATACTGCACGTACAGGAAGTGCTTAAGATCCTTTATTTGTTTGAGTATGATTGGTTTTTCTTGTGTTTTTTTTTTTGAATCACTAATGCTCCTGTGTTTTATGTTTTTTTTTCTTCCTTATTTTCTCTCAAAATTCTTTGGAAATCAAAATTGCAGTAATCAACCAACCCCTTATAAAGGAGAATGAGCGTGCCTTTTAAAGGCAGAGGCTCTGTGCGTTTGCTTGGTAATCAAGCATAGAGTGTTTTTGAATTTCAAAAGGCGGTTGATTAATTAAATCTTCTAGTTCTTAATTCAAATTTTGAAAGAAAGATTAATTGATTTATTCTAAAGAACTGATGCAGATCACGTATTTGAATTTCAAATCAAAATTCATCTATAAGCTTAAAAGAAATGGACTTGGCTTTCTAATTAAATTTAAGCCCATTTAAGAGGTTTAAAATTAATTAGAAATGGGCCCATAACTTCTAAGGCCTGAAGCTACTTGAAAATCAGATTTAAAGGCCGATTCAAACCCTCAAGGCAACCACCAAGGCCCAACACCAATCCATACACCATTAATATGGCAGCAAGTGATGTTGGCCCATTTTAGAGCCCTAAACATCAAAATTTGGAAAATGCATTAGAGACACAAATGTGTAGAACGACCCAATTTACTAATAATAGGTCTTAGGCCATTTTGAAGCTTGTGTGTAAAGTTATGATGAAAACAATGCACGATTCTATCTCAAAATAGTTTTTCTAATTTAAAACAATGCATTTTCAAATCCAAAATCCATTTTGAAAACATTATATGATCAAACAAGAGCCATAGTCACTCAACTTATGTCTTATGGATATAAGTGATCATCATTGGGATCTCCGAGCCGCTTCCCCATTACTGCATCCAAAAATTAGGTGTCTACAGTTCGCCCTTGCTTTGTTGGAGGTTTGAAGTATTAACCAATAATATAGAAAATGATGACAAAGTATTAAACACATAATTTTGAAAAAAGAAATGCGTACCTTGGCATCAGTGTATGAAGTTTTACCTCTAACCTCAGCTCTCTGGCTACAATTCCATGAGGATCTTGTAGGTGTTGGATTCCACAAGGGATTAATGCGCACATTAATGTCTGATCCACTAGGGAAATTTTTGGTTCCTTTGAGAAATGCTGCCTTTACAAGACTGGTATCTTTGCGAGATGATCTTTGTGAGATGCTACCTTTTATGAGACTAGTATCTTCCTGATATGATGTCTTTTGTGAGATGTTGATCCTTGTAAGATGATGATCTTTATGAGACCGGTATCTTTACGAGATGTTGCCTTTGTGAGATTGGTATCTTTACGAGGTGTTGCCTTTGCGAGACTGGTATCTTTCTGAGATGTTGCCTTTGTGAGACTGGTATCTTTATGAGATGTTGCCTTTGTGAGACTGGTATCGTTGCGAGATGTTGTCTTTGCGAGATTGATATCTTTACGAGATGTTTTGTGAGATGTTGATCATTGCAAGATGCTTCATTGTCGTTGGACTTGCATGCCCCCGAGTGTCGTTTTTGATGTCTTTGTCATTGACATCAATTGTCGCTCGTGCTCTTTCATTGTGATTTTAATATTTCACTTGATAGAAGTATGCATGCCTTGCAGGGGATGCATGGAAAATATTTATGCTTAATCTAATGCATGTCGTGTGTTTGTATGTAACTGATACGAAGACTAATGTATGTTGCATATTGTATTTACAAATCCTTATGCTAACACTGTGTCCTATAGGTGCATGATATGTTGTGACCTATGCTACATGAAATGTATGAAGTTGTGAGTATGGTTTTGCTCCTCAATCTTCTATGTACTGGTAGTCTGATTACTATCCTTGGTGGAGGGGATTGTACACATGCTTGAGCTTTCGAGCTGGATCACCAAGATTGAGTCTGTGTAGGCTTTAGCTTGTTAATAATGTGAGAATTAGCATGGAATAAGATCAGGAACTGGAAATGAGAGGTATACTCCAAAACAAAAAGATTTTCGTCTAATTGATGTTGAGATCAACCATAAGATGACTAGAATGTTGATTTCATCCATGGTGGAAACTTGATCTTCATGAATTGCTTTCGATGATGTTTTGGATTGCACGTGCCAAAGACTTGCCCCGAGTATTTGTTCAAGAGCTGATTGGTAGGGCAGATGCATGAAATGTAGGTCTTATATCTGTTGCACTTTATTTGCCTAATGTTTTCTTTTCTAGATTGAATGCAATAGCACTAATCATATGATAAGCTAATTGAACAAAAATTCAAATTCAATCTTTATTCTTTTAACAATGGCACAAAAATGTACTTTACTCACTGCACCAGACATTACTGCTACAGTAAACCATCCCTACGGGTTTTCAAAATTTCTTTTTAGAAAAATTCAATCAAAGGAAATGTTAATAAGAAGGCTTTCCAAAACAAAATCAAAGTGAAAATCATTTTTCTGTCATATTCCAATATGAACACAGTTATAAAAATGAATGACGTGAATACTCAGTGACGATACAAGATGAAGAAGAAAGGCAGAATGCCCTTTGTCAAAGATAGCATAAATGAAGGGTTGACCCTGCAGATAAGGACTGAGACATGAGCCCTGTGTTCTGAGAAACTCGGTGACATACCTAACTTGTATTATGAGAAGATATCAGAATAAGAAAAATGATCAAATGGTATTGTGGACAGTAAGGGGTCCGTGATCAGGGGCAATGGTGACCGGCTCACTACGCTATTCAAAGTAGGGGAATGCATATATACTAAAATGTGGAGTTACCACCCGAATGTTCAGGATCACCTAGTGAAAACAATAATAGATTTGTTTGGACTGCCATTCATCAATCAGAAAGTAATAATGGCACTAGATGAGATATTGGATGAATAGCCATCCTTAGATTGATTCTAGTATGTTTTATTTCCTGCATTATTCCATCTGATTACCCCTATTCAGATTGAGTGCAGTTTGCTATATTGGCGAGTTTCTACATCAATTTTATTTATATCTGCTGAATCAATTATTTTACTGATTATTTACAAGCTTTATATCCACAGTCAGTTTTTAGCAAATCTTATATTATTTTAGGGTTAATGTTTGCACATTAATTGTTTACAAATAATTACAAATGATATATAATACATACACCCTTTTAAGAAAGGAAAGGGAAAATGATTTTCTACCCTTTTTAACCTGTTATTTACCGGGTTGAATCTTGAAGCAAATGAACCAAAAGCATGTTTTGGTTCGTATCTTATGGTTTATAGCTCCAAACTTCGTTCTTTTTGTTCTTACAACATCTCCTCCTCACTAGGAAGTTGAAAATATAAACAAAAAGCTGAATAGAGTTAGTATAAAAATTGACAAAGATTATAAAAGTATAGAATGCAAAATAAAGTATAAGATTGGCTTATTTTGATAAGATGAATGCTTCATGGATGGTAGGTTGACCTCAGAGTTAGTGATTATTACCGCTTTTAATAGAAATGAGGTTAAAAATCAAACTTTTTCTTCATTTCTCTTCTCCAGAAACTCAGAAAACTCTCCCCTTTCTTTGTATTCTCTCTTTAAAAATCTAAAAACCGCTAGTTTTCTCCAGCCGTCCCCTTTTCAAGTTTGCAAACTTATGTATTTATATCAGAAATACATAGGCTTGCTATCTGTTGCATAGGGCGATGCCATCCGAAATTTTAAACCTCTCTACATGTGAAACCTATCCTGATCAAATGATTACGACAAAAGAACCAATCGGTTCTTTGAAAACAACCAATCGAATGTTCCCAAAGAGCGGATCTTTTGGGATGGAGGGATATACTCAGTCCATCGTGATGTCCAGAACGAGTATATCCTTCGGACGTTAGGCATGGTTCCTGAGCAGAAGAGCTCTAAGAAGCTCTATGTTGACGCATTAGCTAGACATCTTTTGAGCTACAGGCCAGAGTTTGACTAGAGTTTTGAGCAGATGGCCCGTGTCTTCATTTTGTATTTGGTGGGTAGCACTATCTTCTGTGATATGAACTCCACCATCAGCTTGCACTTTATCCATATTCTGAGAGATTTTAACCAGATGAGCAGGTATGACTAAGGCTCTCATGCTTTAGCCTATCTGTACCTTTGCATGGACAGGATTTCCCGTGGTGGTGTGAAGTTTTGTGGCTTCTGGCATGCCACTCATATGAGTTACTTTTCCTCTTGCTCTTCTTGATTGCTTTACTTACTTTATGCTCTTCTGACTCTTCTTTTGCAGGTCTGAGCTATTGAGTTGGGCTTGACTTGCCAATTCTTTCCACTGGAGTATCGATATACATTCCTTGTCCTCAGATGTTGGGGTTTACAATGACTGTGCATTCATGCTGCTGACGTCAATGGTCATCGCGTGTACCTTAACTCACGAACTACTTCTAGGGTAAAACAAATGAAAACAAACTTGTTAGTTCAAAGCAATTGACACGAGTTTGAAATACTTACCTTGGTTCTTTCTTTTCTAGCTTGGCAGGGGATGGATGGGCCCGATGGAAGGTGTCACGGCCTAGTTTCTAGATTAGGGGATACACACTAATCATATCATGACAATTGCACCATAATTGTATGTAATGCATTGCATAATATTGATTGGTAGAGTAATTTTTGAGAGCATCTAAGTTATGGAAGTTTGGGGTAGTAAGGACCTAGTTGTAAGAAAAGTTGAGGTGCTATTTGTAAAAGAAGTATGAGAGTTGGATTAGATAGTTAATAGAAATAAGTTTGAGGAGTGGTGTAGGGAAAGTAATTCTAGAAGGTGACAAGTGGCTTGAGAGGGAGAATGATGGTAGGAGTGAGACAAGTGGCATA
>CANYLF012444161.1:0-12517 GCA_948193215.1 Bocquillonia castaneifolia
TCCATTTCATAGGTTAAGAGTTTGCCTATGAGTTCATCACGAGCTAATGTTGAGAGATCATTAGCTTCTTTAATGGAGGTGACCTTTGATTCCCAAAGCTTCTTTGGAAGAGCTCTAAGAAATTTATGGTTGATATCGGTCTTGGAATAAATCTTTCCAAGCTTCTTGAGATTGGTGATGATGTCCAAGATCCTATTTGTCAACTTCGTCACCCTCTCATTTGGTTTGCACCTGAATGTCTCATACTCATAGATGAGCATTTGACATTTTTATTGTCTTACTTGTGAGGTGCCTTCATGATAGTTTTGTAGAGTTTCCCATACATCTTTGGCACTATCACATCTTTGCACTCTACAACATTCTTCTCTTGACAACGAACTTAGAAGAACAGTGACAGCCTTTCTGTTCTTTGCATTGGCTTCCTTTTGTTCTCTAGTCCAATCTTTTCTTACAATGAGGACTTCCTTGTCTCCTTTTATCATAGGAGGTGACCATCCATTAAGAACCACGTCCCAAAGATTGACAGTCTCACTGTCAAGATAGAATTCCATTTTATGCTTCCACAATGGATAATCAGTTCCATCAAAGAAAGGTTTAAGACTGCCAATGCTTGCCTCTTGTGCCATATGATCTAGCTTGACCACTTAAGGTTGAAAACCTTCAAGCTTCAAGCTCTGATACCAACTGAAATCCCAATGCACTAAGAGGGGGGTGAATTAGTGGATAATTAAAATTTTACAACTAAGCCAATTGATCAACCACAACACAAAGAATTATAGTGCTTCGGACACAACAAGTCCTACATCCACTCCCCAATACTCAATTGGGTGTTCCACTGTCAATTAAGTAGTTTACAAGAGTTTAGGATCACTCCAAACCTTACAATGTGGTTTTTCTCAAGTTCAACCCACTACAACCTATCCCAAGTGTTTCTCTCTCTAGAAACCCTTGACCCAAGTGTTTTAATCTTAGGACAACACTTAAACCTTTCCACAATTCAATTCCTAAATCTCACTCACCAGTAGGACGAAATTACAAGGAATTACAAGAGCACACAAGGCTCAAATGAATCAACAGAAAACAGAATAATAGAAAATTCGGGTTTACAACTCAATTGAAGTTAATTGAAAGCTTGAGAAATGTTGATTACCTTCAATATGAGTTTCAGACGTTCTTTTAAACCCTAGATGATTTCTTGACAGTTTGAGAGCATTAAATGCAAAACTAGCCGTTTTTCTTCCTTCTCTCTCTGTCAGCTCGAAGCATTAAATGCTGCTGATTAGCTTGCAACGATCGTTGTGAGCTAGCAATGATTTTGTTGTTCTTTGTCACGAGCTCGTTGTGAATTATTCATGCTCATTGTTAATCCTGCAACGAGCTAGTTGTTGTGCTCATTGTGAAAATGCATTGCTTGTGGATCTTGCTGCTTTTTGTCATCAAAGCTCCATGAGCTCTTTGCTCAACTTCCACGATCGTTGTCAAGCTCCATGAGCTCGTTGCTTTGCTTCCACGATCGTTGTCAAAACTCCACGAGCTCGTTGCTTGGCTCGTTGTAAATTGCCATGGTCGTTGTCCAAGCTCAACGAGCTCGTTGCATGGCTCGTGTACATTGCTGCTTCTCAAGTGCAAAATCATGAAATCAACAACGATCATTGTTGGTTAACAACGATCGTTGCTCAAGCAACGATTTCATTTTTTAACCCACAACGATCATTTTGAATGGGAGACTTAGAGAATCTTTCTGAAACACTTTAAAACACGAGTTAACATTAATTACATGGACTTAGGTTAATTGTCAACATCAAAACAATGATTGATTGTCCAAAGAGGTCAACAAAAGATATAATTAATATGAGTTGAGGAGTATTAAAGATGATTAAATAAATTTATTTATTAAAATTATTTTTAATTTTTAAAATAATTTTAGTTATTTTTTAAAAAATCTAAAAAATGGTCGGCAATTGGTAACGAAATGATCAGTAAATTTTTGGTCGATAAATGGTCACAAATCGGTCGGTAAATTTTGGTTAGAAAATAGTCGGTAATTTACCAACCATTTTTTTTATCAGTAAATAATTTACCGACCAGAAAAATAACGACCATTATTTTTTGTCGGTAATTGGTCGGTAAATTGATTACCGACCAAAAAAATATATTTAACCGACTAAAAATTTGGTAGGTAATTCGGTAAATTTTAGTAGTGAGTGTATTTCAAACCCTTTGAACTTAAACTAATCAACTACAAGGGAGTCGACACCCAACTGTGATCCATTTGAAACTCTTGTCCTCTCCCAACGAAGGTGACACTTGAACTTTTGTCATTTGTAGGAACACTGTAGCATATAAGTTAAAAAAGAGTCTTTAAAGAGAATATTCTTTATAGTGTAAAAAATAGAGTATATTATTGGAGTAAAAATACTATAGCAACTCTTATTTAGTGTAAACTTAACACCAAAATTGTGTTAATTGTTAGAGATGTCCTAAATATATATTTATATAAAAAAATATTTTATATCTATTTCTATATTTTTTTAATAAATATGCTAATGACAACTCGAAAAAGAAAAATATAATAAATGTTATAAAATTATATAAAATGTAATAAATTTTATGCTTTTAAATTGTGCGATGTAAAATTAAAAAATTTTACTTTTAAAAACTTTATTTAGTTTTTAGTATTATCTTCTTATAAAATGTATTTTTGTGTTTTTGTACTTTTTTTTTTTTTACATTGAGTCCTTATACTTTTGTTGCAAAATAAAAGTATAATAACTCAATGTGAAAAAAAAAAATAAATGTACAGCAACTTTAAAATGTGTTTTTCCATTTACATTTAATAATAGGCCGTGTTAGAAATTTGGAATTCACATCAAATGTCGTATGAACGCAACTTTTGTCTAGAAGAATTCAGTGGCATATTAGTGCTCTTTGATTACAATTGTCAGTTGTCACCAAGGCTACTACCATTATGGAGTCCAAGTAGAGTCGAGCATTATTGCGCTAAATTCAGTTTACTTAATCAAGTTTTTCATTTAAGAAAGGTAAAAGCTTAAAAAAAATTCATTCAACTATTTTTAAAAGTGTGAAAACATTCTCATTCTTTTATTTGGATATGTTAATTCTTAAAATTGTGAAAAATAGGACATAAACACGACTCTGTGAATTTTGAATGAATGAAACGTTAAAATCATGTTAAGCGTGATCTACTATAATCTTAGAAAGATATATAGAAGAGCAGTAAAAAAAAAGGGCTTGAGGAAATACGTGACTTTTATCGTTCTTTTAATCTTTTTTACGATTTCATTGATTCAAATAGTGTTATGTACCATTTTTCACAATTTTAAGGATTAATACGTCCACAATAATAAAATGAGAATGTTTTTTACTTTCAATAATAGTTCAATGGCTTATTTGAACATTTTATCTTTAATAAATAAATTGAACTTAACTATCATTGTACTCATATAGCGTTTATTATTAATCAAATCAAGTCTAGTCAAATTTTGTCAAGTTTAATTTTTTATTTAAAAGCAATTAATAATAAAAAAATTTCAATATAAAATTATTTTTTTAAAGTAATATTTGTAGCATAAATTATAATCTAAACATGAAATTTATGATTATCAATATAACAACAACACTTTTGCAATATCATTTTTCACAATAGGCCAAAAAATGTTTATAAAAGAGAACATGCATACCATCAGGACCAGGAGATTTGGATGGGTGCATATATTTGAAGGAGTTGATAATCTCTCGAGAAGTATATGACTTTACCAGATCGTCATTCATTTGATCAGTAACTTTCCACTTCACAAAGGTCAAGATTTCCTCATAATTAGATGGTTCTGAACTTGAGAAGAGTGAGGAAAAATAATTTGTTAGCATTCTAGAAATATCTCCCTCTTCATAAAAAACAGTACCTGCATCATCGACAATTTTTTTGATCTCATTTTTGCGGCGTCTAAGGTTGGCTTTTTTACGAAAACATTTTGTACTTTTATCTCCCTCTCTAAGCCACACCATTAAACTTTTCTATGCCCACATTTCTTCTTCTCTTCAATGCAATTCATTGATCTCCTTTTCAATACTTCATTGTTCGCGAACCACCTCCTCTTCTTGATAATATTTTTGAAGCCTTTCCAGCCTCTTATTCAGCTTTGTAATCTGCACTTTCACATTTCCAAACTTCTCCTTCTCCCAAATGTTCAGTTCCTGAGCACTAGCAATCAATTTATCTTTTACTTGTCGGCCAGCTCCTCAAGCATCTGCCACTAATCGAATCATCTTGCACCCACATCTGTTCAAATCTGAAGGGCAAATTCTTTTTTCTATTCGGCCTCTGGCTTCTTATTAAAGAGATGATTAATTTTTTTTCCTAACAAGATGGGATACTGCAAATTGAGGAAAAATGGAAATCCTATTTAGGTTACCAACATATTTGTCAAGTCGTTCTTGGATGTTGTGTTGTCCACTTTGGCCATTAGTCCAAGTAAATTTATGTCTAGAGTAACCAAGGTCTTCCAACTCACAATTAGAGAGAGCAAGTTGAAACTCATGCAACTTATTGAAATTCTGTCCTGCTGGTTCTATTAACAATACTTTTATTGCTTTAATTCCCAAAATCAAAAAACCTGAACATGCAAAAGACAATAGCATTATTAGCCTTTGTAATGTCATTTTTAAACTTGTGACTAAAATAATAGCCAATAAGATTAAATCTTGCCTTCATGAGGTTGTCTCCTTGAATCAAAATGTTTTTGTTCCAGGTAGTCTCATTACTAATAATGCCCTTTTAGCTTTTGAATTATTCCACCACATGAAACACATGAAACAAGGAAAAAAATGTTCTTTTGAACTGAAATTAGATATGAGTAAAGCTTATGATAGGCTTGAGTGGAATTTTTTGAGAGATGTCATGCTTAGACTTGGTTTCCATAAAAAATGTATGACCTTATCATGAGATGTGTATCTTCTTTATCCTATTCCCTTTTCTTAATGGGGAACCTCAAGAGAAATTTCTTCCTAACAGAGGTATTATATAAAGAGGCCCTCTCTCACCCTATGTATTTTTGTTTTATGCAGATGTTCTATCCTCACTTATTCTATTATTATTATTATTATTATTATTATTATTATTATTATTATTATTATTATTATTATTATTATTATTATTATTATTATTATTATTATTATTATTATTATTATTATTATTATTATTATTATTATTATAGTAGTAGTAGTAGTAGTAGTAGTAGTAGTAGTAGTGGTAGTAGTAGTTGATAGTCCACCAAAAGCCCACACTACCATACATAAAATCCACCAAGGGCAGCAGATGTCCAGGTCGAACCTAAGAAGACTAACAAGGCCTACATAGAGTGAGACCTTGGTACAAAACCTATAAGGACTCAAACATATGAACTTAAGAGTCCTAAAGGTATTCTATTAAGAAATAGATAATGCACAACTAGCTACAAGTCAAATATATGGGATGGTTTAAATCCTATCAGATAGAGGATAGGGTTTACTTCCTATAATTCAGAATATGTTCACCATATAGCTGGTAGGATAACACTTATCTAAGGTAGAGTCCATCAGCTATGAGGTTAGGGTTACTTAACCCAACCTCACCTAACCTTTCCTTTAAATAGGTACATACGTACATACCAATATTCATATGATTCTATTCTACAATACCACTACTGACTTAGGCATCAGAGTGGAACCACCACTTTCGGTGTTTGTTACTCTTGCAAGTTCATCCTTTAAGAACAGCTGGAGTTCTCTTAGATTCCTTCATCTACATATGCTATAACCTTGCCAACCACTTCGACTATGGTGGTAGCAAGTTCAGGAAGACCTCAAGGCACGACCATGGAAGGTCTTTCGGTGAGTATGTTGGGAGGCACTCTACTAAACTCATCACTCACCTTGGTGGGACTTTCCTCTAACATACCTTTCACTTTCTCTGTAGTAAACACGAGCGGTATTGCCTTGACCTTTGAGGCAACACCGCCCCCGCGACAACTTCTGTGAACCCTACCTCACCTCTGGAAAGGATATCTTTAGAAGGATCTTAGATGATCTAAAAGTGGGGAGGTCCAGGAACCAAAGTTATCCTTATGGGATGCCCCAAGACTTCACCTATAACACTCCTATTTTATCGACCTCTACCATAGGCAACTCGTCTTCTTCAGATTAGAACAACCTTCATTTCTTTACACCAGGGATGCAACCAATCCTCATGCAATCTATCATCAAAAGAATTACTACCATACACCACAATCTAGTAAAATTTATCATTGTTTAAGTGAATCAGACAATGAATCATCTGATCATTAATAAAGCAAGGCTGAACCTGAATCCTGCTATTATCAGACAGAACCCAAATCCTACCCAGATCTGCATAATCATTATTAGTAATAAGACTCCAATTATTTAGTTTCATTTTTCTCCAAATATCAGCAGGCTTATCTTTTATAACTTTAGTTTCTAGAATTCCAGCTAAAATAATTTTATTATTAGCAAGCAAGTACCTAACTTCATTTTGCTTAATAAGGCTATGAGGCCCTTTTATATTCCAAGAAACTATCATTTGCCTCAATTTAAAGGCTTGGTAGGCCTCTTAGAAGGAGCATCATAACCATCTATAACGAATAACACATCAAATTGATTCACAACAAAATTATTTTTTCATCTATTACTGGATTAGTAAGTCTAACCTCTGGTGAGCCCTGCTTGCTTTTCCCTTTTTTACTGGATACAACTTGAAAAGACTCTGCTAGTTTGCTTTAAGGATCTTCCAACACATACACTGTTTCAGAAGAAGAAGCTGGAATGTTCTCCAGTGGCTTAGCAACCCAAACTTTCTGAAGCGAGATCCAGCTAAGGTAAGGAACTTCGTGTCGCGGCTGCTCCACTCCGCCGCGGTCTCATGAATTGAACTTCCTTGCCTTCCCGCGCTTTACCCAACTCCCTTTTTGATAACAAGGTAGAAACCCCCGACCGAACATTCATTAGTTTCTAATGAAGAATGAAAAGTGCCCTGCCCCAGAAAGCAATCAGATCTTTTCTGAACCTGAAC
This sequence comes from Bocquillonia castaneifolia, assembly GCA_948193215.1. Taxonomy (NCBI): domain Eukaryota; kingdom Viridiplantae; phylum Streptophyta; class Magnoliopsida; order Malpighiales; family Euphorbiaceae; genus Bocquillonia; species Bocquillonia castaneifolia. The sequence continues at coordinate 7,085 of CANYLF012444161.1, forward strand.
CCCCTATGACCGTGGATAGGCTAACGCGCCTTTACTAATATTAGAATAGAATAGTTGACCCTTCTTTCTCAAAGAATATCTTGGTCTGTCTATCCGTTTAGGGAATGGGCTTATTCATTCCAATTTCTGTAAATACTTCTGTGTTAATATCAGCTCTTTAGGGGCACAATTCTTGGTAGAATGACTAAACCTCTTACAATTATCACAAAATTGAGGTCTCCACTCATATATAACTCTTTGAGAAATTTGCTCTCCAGATTCAAACTCTAGTGTTAATGAGTCAGGAAATACCCCTCTAACATTCATATCAACTAGCATACGAGCATACGAAAGCTTCGATCTATTAAGTGTGCATTGATCTAAGTGTGCATTGATCTAAGTAAAGAGGATTACCTAAAAGGATTCCTATGGCACTAAAAGTATGGGAGTTTCATAGTTCCCATGCCAAATATGGAAGTTTTATCCAAACTGGCATAGAGTTAATTTGTAAGAAATCAAAGGATATCCGTTGCTTCTAGTTTTGGAGAAGTAGCGGCCTCTTGTTGAAGGTAATAAGTCCATCCTCCAGTGCCTGTTGCTTGCCTTCTTCATCTTCAAATTCAAAGAGGACAAGATTCGATTTAACCATCTTAATGTCCACAAGCCCTAATTTCTCCCATCTATTTCTCAAAAAATTCTAAAGCTTGCAAAATCAAGGTTCAATACCATAAACACAACCAATCAGTGTGTTCTTCCATCGATCGGGCTCCTTCTTGATGATATCAGTATCCAATTGAGCTACTCGCAAGCCATTACTTACTATTGGAGCAATGTATTGAAGTTTGCACTCCTCCTTCTTCACTTTGTTAACCTTGAATAGGAGATTCCATGGTTTAGGCTCATTCCTAATTGGATCTTCAGGAACCTTAACTTCGTCAGTGTCTTCAGTTTGATCTTGTACTCCATAGATTCCTTCTTCAACCTGTATTACTGGATTTTCATCAGTATTATCCTCTTTAGAACTATCTACAACATCATTTTTATCAGCTATAATAGTTTTCTTTAGTCTGCCCGGTGGTCTCTTACTTCTTTTTTTCGCCATAGGAGACGGCGTATGTTAGCCAGAGGCTAACGTGTGCCGAGAGAAACTCACAGAAGACGCGTGGGCTAGTAATAGTTGATGGATATTGTAATAATATACAACTTGATAAACGAAAGCCATTAGTAAATTAAATATATATAATTATATAGAAGTTATTCAAAGGCATAGAACAATAAAGAGTGTAAGAAAGTGTTTGCACAGATTTACGGCCCTTAGCACGTGGGTTAGGAATTATGAGCGTGCCAGAGGATTACTCTTCAAAAATTAGTTAACAGCTATTAATTAAATAATTAAAAGCTAAATGAAATTAATGCGCCTTAAACTTTTAAATCAGAACGATTGTACTGAAAATCAAGGGACCTGAAAAATCCTGGGTCCTTAACTCTACTACTACAGTTTTGTTAAATCTCAAATAAATGGCAATTAAAAATTAAATTGACTGGATTGAAAGACTCAAAGCAGTAAATTTGTAAACAATAAACATTTTTAATCTTGAAGATTTAAATGAGTGAAGAAAACAATACTAAAATTAATGTTTGATGATTTGAAATCTTAAATAAAAAAATGAAATATAAATGCAGCGTTAAAAACTTAATCAAAGACATATTGAGGAATATTAAAAATTAAACTAGATTGCATGAATTAAATAGCTACAAATCAGAATGCCTTACAATGGGGATTAAAAGTGACTGTAACTATGATCTGGATGCTTACACAAAGCTTAAAATAAAATAATAGATTAAGGATTGAAAAGATTGAGTAGCTTCAGGAACTAAACAATGAAAATTTGGTTGTTGTAGAATTGTTGTTGATGATTTTTTGTAGAGTTTTTGTGAATGATTGCTTGTCTTTTTTCTTGATGATTGTTGGTGTTCTATAGATTGTTCCTCCATAGTACTTATAGACATCACTTCCTTGGCTTCCAAGTTGATGAACCCACTTCCCCAAGCTTCTCAACAGAAGAAACAGACTACTTCCTCACCAAGTCTTCCACGTCACATCACTTCCTCCTCAAGTCTTCTGGATGCTTCTTCCTTGGCCACTAAGTTGCTAAAGAGCATATTCCTCAAGTATAAACCTTTTATTCTTTAACATGCATATAATTGAGGAATATTCCAGAACCTCCACATTCTTTTTCTCATAATTTAATTATTAAATAATTAATTAAAATTAATTATTTAATAATTAACTTAAGAAAAGTTAATGGGCTTTTAACAAATGGACTTCAAAGTATAGACTTGGGCCAAAAATATTTTTGGGTGTAAACAATTGCCCCGCATACAATTTAGTTGTAAACCAATTTGTATGTAAATCCCCATATAAAATTTGGCCATAATCTTCATAAATGGCTTGCCAAAAATTATAAGTTTAAGGAATTTAATTCCTCAAATTTAAAAATTTAGCGTGCCTAATTTATGTTTTATCCTCAATTTTTACAGCCAAACACTCGGTGTCCATTATAATCTCCTTGACATCCTCGCCAAATTCCAGCTCCGAGAATAAACCCTGCGTTTAGTCTTCTGCTTCTACTTAATGAACCTCAGATACTTTCAATTTTCATCAAATTTAGCAAGTTTGAATTCCTTGCCAAATTTATTAATAAAATTGATATAGTGTTGACAATCTTCACATACTGCACTTTAGCCAATTCGTAGGTAACCAAAGCACATCGAACTACTCTATAACTTTGTCAAAATCCTTAAGTATCCAGTATCTGGACCGACTATCTTTATTGAATGCAAAAATAAATGAACTTATTTATATACATGAGATTTAGCCGTGGAATCAGCTTAAAACTTCCTGAACAATCACTAACTAATAGTAATTTTTAATGGCCGTGGAATCGGCCTCCTCATCCCAGCTCATTCAACTTGAAGTTGATTTTCCCACATGGTGGGAAAATAATTTTTGCATAATGCTCCATAGACTTGTGAATTTTCTTTCTCATCAAAACATTCCTTAAAACTTTGTTGCATCAGAGCTTTTAGTATCACGGCTGCAACAACCGTATACTGCTCACTTAACAACTTAGTCATCAACTTTCTTAATAATTGGAGCTTCCATCGGCCTTTCATATGGCACGATAATTGAGGATTTGAGGATGTGCCCTGACTTCTTCTTCAAGTATTCTTTCTATGAGGATGAAATTCCTTTAGGATGACCAAATTTAGTTTTTCCCACAAATTGGATAGGCCCAAAATTCACATCATAATACTTGGCCTCAACAGAAATAGTCAAGGCATGAAAGGGTTTTCCAACTGCCCAAACAACTTGTACATCATCTCCTTTCCAGAATAGGAGGAATTGATGTAATGAGGATGGCACACAACAATTAGAGTGAATCCAATCCCAGCCTAGTAAGGCCTGATAACTTGCTTATGAATCTACCACAAAGAAAGCTGATAAAGACATTTTACTATCAATAGTGATTTCAACAAGCAAATCCCCCAATGTCTTAGTCACTTCCCCGATAAATCAGTAACAGAAACATCAGTTGATATTAAATCCTCAATTGATTTATCTAAGGAATGTAGCATCCTTAATGGCTTGACATTAACTACCGAGCCATTATCAATTAAGACTCTTGAAGTAGGCCTGCCATTAAGATGTGCCTTAATATAAAGCGGCCTTAAATGCCTCATCATCTTATCAGAAGGCTTCTCAAATATCATTTTCTTTGGGCCTTCCATTGCTGGGCATTGAATTGTGATTCCAATGAAATATCCTTGAAAATCCTCATGTTTCTTAGGATCTGCCCCCCGAGCCTATTTCTCATCTTGGGTTTCCTCAGAAACATTCATTTGGAATATAGCCGACAAAGTAATAGTTATCGTAGCACATCTAAATGGTACTAGTACATCACCAACTAAGAAAATTCCTTCCTCCACATTATCCTCATCTAATAAATCATCTTCATTCTCCCAACTAGTTGGATTAATAGACTCAGTAGGAATATCAACATAAGGAGGTTGAAAGTAGAGTATATTGTAATCAAATTTTCTAAAAGGCTTACCGAGTAAATCCTCCATTGATTCCCTCCTAAATTTATTTTTATTCCCAACCTGCTGCTCCTTTTTATTCTTCACTGGCATTTCTTATTCAACTTCCTCAGGATTTTCCTTTGAGTCCTCAATCCTCTTAGTTGCAGCTCTCTGCCTCTACAATCTTTGTTTCTGAGTCTTCGTCAAAGGTTGTGGGAACTTCTTGTGGTGAACGACATGCCACTGAGGACTTGGTTTCACCTCAGGAGGCGCAATGAATCTAGATTGCCTATTTTGAAAATCTAATGCATGAGGAGTGGTATGAGACGGTAAGGAAGTTTCCCTCACCTATCTCTAGGACTTAATCTGCTTCAGCTCTTTCCTTGTGACCCACACACATATCTTCCTCGGGTGTGGCTCCTTAGGGTACTGATTCTTTTATTTCTTTTTGTTAATTAACATCCTCAGGTGAAAAGAAACAGTGTTGGTGGATACTATAGTAGGAAAGGGATCCTCATCTATTAGCATGGACTCTTTCTTCTCAAGGAACTTCAATATCCCTTTATTGATTCTATCCTGCACTAGGTTTTTAAAACTCCAACAAGAATTGGTAGAATGATTCCATGAGTTATGGTACTTATAGTAATCCTTGCCTTTCATTTCCTCCTTAGTAGGAAAAACATGGTCTGCAGGAATGGTGATGCATTTCTCTGTGAGGAGGAAGTCAAAAATTTCCTCAGTTTTTGCCACCTCAAAGGTATACTGTGTTTGGGCATTTGAAGCATGAGCCTTCTTCCATATATCAGGAGTCTTCCTTACCAGCATTGGACAGACACAAGTCTTTGAGGAATCTAACTCTGTGATAGTACAATCACACCATGGCTTTTCTCCTTTGGTTTTCCTCCCTCAACAACTCCTCATATTCAGACACTTTAGCAGCTAATTCATAAAAATCTCTGAACTCCATGCCTTGGAATTTCTTCCTCAACTCAATGTCTATTAACCCCGATATTTCACTAATGATTTTGATGATGTAAAATATTAAGTTATTCACTAATATGTTTGTTAAGTATTTTTCAGGTATCACAAAATAAAAGGATGCATATTTTTATTGGATGAAGTAAACATTTTGTACAAGTCATAATTTTTTTTATCTTAGTTGAGTAAACGTGAATTAATGCTTGGTGTTTTAGTTTAGGTGGATAGGTTCAAGTGTAAAACCTTACTAAAACACTTGGGTTAATGGTCTTTAGTTTAGGTGGATAGGTTCAAGTGTAAACCTCAATAAAACACTTGGGTTAATTGGTGAGAGTTTGGAGTAAAAAGATAAAATATGTCATGGGCTAACTAAACCTACAATTTATGCACATT
>CANYLF012446306.1:0-12476 GCA_948193215.1 Bocquillonia castaneifolia
AGAAATAAGCAAAAATGATAGAAAATGCAATTTTCTAGGTTTCTCAAGCCTAGAAATCAACCAAACACTTAGAGACAGTAGATTATGGATGCAAAACACCCTAAAAAGCTGCTATCCACACATCTCCCCTTTTGAAGGGACGATCGATGGAGAAGATTCAGTCCACAATGAGTGGTAGTTAGTAATTTTGCCCTCCCATAAAGAACATTCGTAAGCCATGGGCGGCTCAACTAATGGTACCCGCGAGGTTGGGTATTTTAATGCATGGATGCAATGCAAGGAAACTAGAGTTAGATATAATAAAATAAGTGGCGTAAATCACACAATTTAAAAGTCTGTCATCCCTAGTGGAGTCGCCTAGCTGTAGACAAGGAGGGGTTTCCTCAGAGTCTCAATGCGATTAGCAACTACCGCACTGCACCTTTAAGGTTGTAGGATCTATAGTTGGAGTCGCCACCCGAACCGGCATTGAGAATATCTTACCAGTGTGCATCTTAGTTTGCCTAAGAATGCAAAAGTCGCCTTGAACTCAAAGAATTCTGGAATCAGACTTATGCATTCTTAGAGTGTGCTTATTTGCATACCACTTATAGGATTATATCTACATTCATTTCCACTAACAGCAATATATATAAAACAAGCATCATATATTTCTTACATTTTACATAAAACACACCAAAAGTTAGTTTCTATTAACAAATAAGATTGATTTTACATTACCAAACCAGAATTAAGATTCATTAACATGCAAAGATTACAACAACACAACACCAAACAACACAACCTAGTTTTAACCAATTTTAACCTAGCTTGATTACCGAATATGCATTATAAGTTATTTTTCATACATTTTAACATTCTAAATTGATCTAGTGAAGGTTACAGGAACACCTTGTCACTTATGTCCATGTGAAAGGGATTATTTTACAGCTATTTTGCATTGACGCCCGAGTCCAAGGGCAAAGGACCCCAACGCCATTCCTAGGAGTGGCATTTGCCACCAACGCCACTAGAGGAGTGGCGTTTTATGGCAAAGCAACTTCTTGGAGTGTCGTTGCCCTCTAGACGATGAACATCGACACAAATATGATGAAAAATTCATTTTTTGAGTTCCTTAGGCCTAGAAATCAACAAAAATGATAGCATATAGATGATTTAAGATGTAAAACATGTTAATTATGGCATGAATTTCACAACACAACCTAAATCTAATCATGGCATTTATATATAGAAGCTCAGAAAAGATACAATATGTGAAAAGAGGCATGTTTTAATGACATGTAATTCATATTTACACATACAAAAGCTTTACTTATAATAACATAACACTCATACATATGATTAGATGATCAAATAAACAAAGAATAAAGTTTAGAATAGTTACGTGTGCTTGATTAGGAAGAGCTTGAGGACCCTCAGATATTATTGAGTGGTAGTTTAGAGCTTTTGCCTTATTGAGTCACCTTTTATGCTTCTTAAATTCTTTCACTTTTGATTAATTTTTACAAAACCAATAAGATGCTTTGAAAGTGTTTAAGTGCTCAGAATGTGTTTTAGCAGAGGTTCTGTACGTGAACTAAAGTCTCTCCTTTTTTCAAAAAGAAAAGTTCTCAGCCAAGTCTCCAGCCCCTTTCAAGGTGATTGAGCATGCCTTTTATAGGTAGAGGCACTGCAGAGTTGCTTGGTTATCAAGTAGAGATTTCAAATTTGAATTTCCTCCATCCTACTAAACTCAATCTAAATGAATCTAGTCCCTATTATGGGTTGTAGGGGAGTCAAGGCTAATTTGAATTTGAAAAAAGGCATATGTAATCTGATTACAAATGGAACACATAATGAATTTTGAAAATGAAGATGAAGATGATGTTCTTAATTTGATTTCAAATGAAGATACAGATGAGTTCAAATGGATTTTTTTGATAATATAGTACGGGTGGGTTTTGAACTTGAGACCTTTTACCCCCTACCCACATTGGTAGTACCAGTCTACCCAAGGTTGAATGGTTGAGTTCAAATGGATTTGAATGAGCATTTAAATTAATACAATAACTTTTGCAAGTTTGAATTTAAAATTATGGATGAAATTGATAAGAAAACATGTCAAAATAAGAAATTTACAACCACTTTTGGGGTAGTGGCATTTGCTACCCAATGCTACTATGACTAGTGGTGTTTGGGCACAACCTCACTCCCATAGTGGCGTTTGAGGGAAACTTCACTGGGTTTAGTAGAGTTCTAGAAAAATAGTGGCGTTGAGGCCCTAAACGTCCGAATTTGAAAAAGCTTATTCAAGACAAAAATGTGTAGAATGGCCCAATCTATCTTTGTAATTTCTTTTAGGCTATTTTGACACTCGTATGAAACATTATGATGAAAACCATCTAAAATTTGCACGGTTTTTAGGTTAAAATCAGCTAGTTTGGCTCAAAACATGCTTTGCAAGTTTGAGAACGATTTTGAAAATGTTTATGTGATCAAATGAGAGCTATTATGACTCAACTCATTCTTTTTGAGGATGAGTAATCATCACTGGGAGCTCTAAGCCACTCCCTCATATCTACATCCAAAAATTAGGCGTTAACAGACGAGGTTGCCATTTAGCCTTTAAACCCAAGGATGCATAACATCTTCCACAATTGTGATGTTGCTACTCCTACTACTTAGGCAGGGATTTCTACTACTCAGGTTGGTACTTCTTCTACTCCTACTACTTAGGTAGGGATTTCTTCTACTCAGTTTCAAACTTATGCCAGGAGGACTCGACCTCGGACTCAATTAAAGTGACTTCCTCAGGATTTCTATGTGCTTGAGTTGCTTAGATGGCTTCTACTTTCTCTGGACAATCTCAATGAACGAATGATTAGAGGGATGACTTCAATGGTTGACATGTTGTCTAAGAAGATTATAGGGATTGAGGACAAGATTGATGGCTTAGAGTCTAGAGTTAGGAGGGTTGAGGATAGGACCATACATATATAGAGGCATCATGGGAATACTGATGAGATGGTATGGCCTCTGGCACATCCTCCACCACATGTTTTTCTTACTACCTTAAAGACTATCATATTCGAGTCTTCTACACAACTGGTCTTTTTTTCTAATAGGGTTACTATTGTTACTGCAACTATTTTACCTCAACAACTAGAGGATGAGACCCGTACTTGACCTAGCTACCTTTTCCATATGCATTTTCCATTACACTTCATGGTTTTTTTTTATTACTTTTGATGTATTTTGCACAATTTTTAGCATTTTATTATCTTTTGTGGCACTTTTGACTGTTGCTTTTTTGTGTTTGATAAATTCCTGACCTTCCTCTCCTTTTTCAAGTTGACAAAGGTGGAGAAAGGGTGTCCTGATGGAATTTATTCTTATCACTATGTTATTTGGATGTTTGGCATGTGTTTATCTGTTTATATATTTATTGGTTTATGGCTTTATTGCTCTTTGTGCTTGTGGGTAGCTTATATTTTACTTCAACTGGTATTAGTACTCTATTTTTAAACAACTCTATGCCAAAACTTTTCAAAATTCTATACACACTTAAATTGAGGAGGAGTTTGAGCATTTTGCCTTAAATTCTACTCGTATGGACTTAGATTTTTATCAACATCAAAAGGGAAGGGAAGAGTGGGGGGTGGGGGGGCGTGAATGGTAGCCTAATTGGGCACCTTGGACCCTAATTTTGATGTTAACATCAATCTGAGTCAATACCATTGACTAATTATTTTGATAGAATTATTCATAATTTTTTCATGCTAATTTAAGTAGACAACAATTGTTGTTAAGGGCACAAGGATCGTTGCTTATAGAAAATTCAGGGCAGAGAGCACTGGTATTTTTTCCATTCATAACAACCCTACAATGACCTCACAATGATCGTATGGGGTGTCACAATGATCGTCTGGGTCGTTACAACGATTTTTGGTTGAGGCCCAATGATCATTGTGTATTTAAAATCAACAATAAATGCAGTTGATTAAAAGCTGAAGAAAAAAGGGCAAATTGCTATAATTGCATTAGATGCACTCCTAACTTCTTTAAGAAGTAATAAACAACTTTGAACTCATTAATTTCAGTTGTAAACCTCAAATTGAGCTTAGAGCAAACATATTTCAATATTTTTTTGTATTTGTTGATTGTTAAGCATTAAATTGCTCTTTGTAATTCCTGTAAATCAACTCTGGGTTTGTGTGTGAATTTAGGGAATTGTTTATGAAAGGTTTAAGTGTTAGCCTAAATTAAAACACTTAGGTTTCAAGGGTTTCTAGTGAGAGAAATACTTGGATTGGTTAGGGTTTTGAGTTAGCCTTAGAAAACTCATTTGTAAAGGTTTACTGTGATCCTTAAACACTTGTAACTATTTGTGAAAGACAGTAAAACATCCAATTGGAGATTAGGGAGTGGATGTAGGGATTGACTAATATCTTGAACCACAATAAATTGTGTGTCTTCCTCTTGATTTCTTTTATTTTTTTAATTGGTGATTAAGCTTCAAATTTTAAATTAGTCAACCAATTCACCACCCATCTTGGTTGCTTAAATTATCCATGTATTTTATTCTCATAGGTGAAAAGAGAATTAATTACTTTTACTGAGAATTAATTTGAATGATAAAAATTATATCAACAGAATATAAAAGTTATTAAAACAATCAAATAATTATTTTAAAAAAGGTGCATAGTGAAATCACTCTTTAATCGTGGTTAGTGAAATTGGATCTTTATATAAAGTTTTTTAAATAAAAAGTGGAATGAATTAGGAATTTTTTTTTTAAAAAATTATAATACATAATTTGTTAGTTTTGAAGAGTGAATTGAACATTTTAAGAGTTCAGTTTCATGCATAGCTTAAAATAATTGGAGTACTTTTTTTTTCCTAATAACTATTGCCTACAATGGTAATTTAGGTCCTTTGGCTCATACTAGTTCATTGTGAGGGAGTTGACGTTTAATTGTATGTCTATTTGAGTCCCTTATACTCTTCCAGTAAAGATGAGACTCGAACTCGAAAGCTCTTCCTGAAACCAGACAGATTTTGTTATCTATACCAATTTTCGCTTGTAATAATCGAAATACTTGGATAAAAATTTAGGATAAAATGATTGTAAATCATTAAAATTAAGTTTGACATATCTGTAGTTTGAACTTGAACATTTTAAAAAGAATGTACCAGTCTAGTGCCTCATTTGATTTTATCCATTGATGAGGTTATATATAATTATAAATACGCACCATATTTGCATCAACTAAATAATGGAAACCTTTCAAATATTATAAAAGTGACTAAATGAATTTAAGGTCGCTTATTTGTATTTTGTTTTGCACCATTCATCCTATTTTAGAAAGGGATAATTGTTAGATACATTTTTTTAGGGGAATTGTTGCATACATATAAAGAAAAAATTTTTTTTACACTTACGATTTTCCTTTTTTTATTGTGTTTTTTGAATTGTGTTGTATTTTATTTGCTTCAATAAAAGGTTTAGAGGGAGTTCAAATTAAAAACTTGCTTAAAATAGAAATGAGACTTTTAAATCTAGACACCAATATATCTTGTTTGGTTTAACAGTGCAGTACAATTAGTGGCCAATAGCTGGTGGTTATTAGTTGACGGTGGCTACTTTGTATTAGTGTTACATCTTTAAACTGGTGCTATACGATTGTAAGATGATCAATATGGATATAGTTTATATCTAAATTTTATCATGACAGAAAAATATAAAATAAATAAATAAAAATTTTAAGAAAATAATAATATATTTTTAATTAATATATAAACTATCTAAATATATATATTTGAATAATATGATAGATATATGTTAAAATTGAATTTATAAGAAGGTAATAAAATTTTATGTACATAAGAAATTAAAATTTTTTGAGTTTTAGTTTTGTCAAACAGATAATATCAATCGAAGTCTATTGAAATAGCAGGTGTTTGGGATCAAAATTACTATAACTACTACTGTAGTTAGGACTGAGTACAGTTCGGGTAAAGCCGGAGATCTGAAAATCTCCGGATCCGAATCGAAACCTGGAGATTTCAAATTTCAATCTCTGAAACGGAATAGAACCAAAAAATATCTCCATCTCGAATTGGAACAAAATTTCAATCTAGTTCAGAGTTCAATTTTACTCTAAATTTTAAAATTTTAGATTTTAATTTTAAAATATTAAAATTAAAATTGGACTTAAATTTATAGCCCACTAATTATGATAAGCCCATATTAAAGCAATCTTAAACTTTTAAGAAGTTGGGGGAGGAGTGCCTTTTTTTATAATGAATCCTTCTACCTCCTCTTTCAACCTGTAAGCAATGTGGGAGAAAGTTGTATATTAATTTCTTCTTATTTCATATAGCTAACTTTGTTGATTTATATTTTACAAATGACAAATCTATTTTATACATATAAACTATCATTTAAAAGCTTATCTTATATATTTTAATTTTAATATAATGGTTTGTAATTTTTTTATTATAATTTTAATATTAATTTACTTATATTGCTTAATTTATTATTATTTGTTTTCAGTATTATCTTATTGTCTTTAAAATTTAATTTCACTCTCAATTGAGAAATTTATTGTATTCACTTAGTGTATTATTATAAAACACATGTCACATATTATAGTTTTAATCTAATACTTTTTTTTGAAATAATCAAATAATTTACTATATTTACTTTTATAATTTAATCAAAAAATTATTTACTTTTATAATTATAAATTTAAAACACTTAAATTTAATTATTTGATGGAAAATTAATAAATATAAGTTTTTCACTTAGAAATTGATAAGGAAATTTTGATTTTTTTTAATTTGTTCTTAATATTAATGACTTAAACTTATTTTTTCATTTGTTTTCAATATTATTTTTTTTTATCATTAATCAAATAAGATTATATATTGACCAAATAATTATAATAGTTTTGCTTTTAAATGTTTCCATCAAGTTAGACATTAGATCGAAATTACGAAACACATATTTTATAGAAATATATTAGTAATATATAAATTAATAAGTGGTTTTTTTGAGATAGGATAAATGGACATTAAGTAGATGTCCTTGGTGATTGTATTATCAAAGTTGAAATTTATCTACTTATTTGCGAACATATATATATATAACGACAAGGAGTAGTTGCAATGCAATTCTTCACATATTTATATAATTTAAGTTTGAGTAGTTTGTTTGACCTTTTTTTCACGAAATACTATAGTCATGGTTTAATCATATATGTGTGTGGCCACAAAACCGCCATTTTCAGGTGAGTAAATGTACAATTAGTGGCTAGTATTAATTTAGAATAAGTGCTGGTGATGAGTGAAATCAAAATTCTATTGTCATTTTTTTACTTCTAAATTCTAATATTATAATATTAGAAAATAATTAATAACAATTAAATTATTTCCTTTGCAAAAAGGAACAAATTCTCATTAAAATAATACCTAAAAATACCCAATTAAATTAAGAAATTTTTTTTATTTTGAGTAAAAGAATAAAATAAATTTCAACAAAAATGAAGCGTTAAAAATTAAAATATTGTCACGTGGAATTTCTTTTTAATTTTTATAATAATTTAAACATATCCCTTTTCAAGTATGATTAGGACTATATTTTTACTAATTTAATATAATTATAATAAATATATATCCTTTTCCAAGTACCCATGGGATGCAGCTCAGCTAGCAAAGCCACTGAGTCCTCAGCCTTCGGGCTGTGAGAGGTCGCGGGTTTGATCCGTAGGATCAACACTTTCTTCCTCTAGCTTCCATGGGGAGGCACTCATAATTGCTGCCGACCAGGATTAGTAGGGTCAACCGTAAAACGGGGGCTCGGATACCTGTTCCTAATAAAAAATCCTTTTTCGAGTATGATTAAATATAATATTTCAAATCAAATTCTAATAAGTTAAATTAAATTATATTTAGGCTTATACATCACTAGAAAACTTAAATAAGGTACTTAATTTCTTTTAAAATTTATTGTGTTTTTTTAATTAATTTTTTCTTTTTAATTTGTTATACTTTCTTTATGGTTAATTTTTTTTTATTGAAGCTTTATATTAATATTGAGTTAAAACATTTAAATAAGGTAAATATTTTACTTCAAAAAAAAAATACAATTTTTTATTAATTCGTTATCTTATTTTTAAAATGAATGACTAATAATCAACAGGGCGTTGGATTAGTGGCAAAGCCATTGACAAGGTAGCCTCAATTAAGGGAGGTCTCGAGTTCGAGCCTCACCCCCGTTGGGAGAGATATGGGACTTTTCTCGGCTGGAGATTAGTCTGGACAACCGTAAAATGTGGTCTAGGATACTCCGGTGGGTGCATGTGTACTCTACCTATAAAAAAAAAATGAATGACTAATAGTCACAATCTATGCAATGCGGGGTCTAGGATACTCCGGTGGGTGCATGTATACTCCACCTATCAAACAAAAAATGAATGACTAATAGTCACGATCCATGCAATGCGTGGGTAGACAGCTAATTTATATATATATATATATATATATATATATATATATATATATATATTAAGTAGATAGACAAATTCTAATAGAAGTCCCTGAAGAGCAACATGAACATACAATCAAGTTTAAATATTTAATCATCAAAAACATATATTTTTTAAAATCAATTTAATTATCAACCCATATTTATATTTAGTTTAATTTTTTGAGTGTTCATGCATGCAGTTTTTATGATGCATTTTAATTTTTATCTATTAATCAGACATTAAATTTATACCTTTAATTTTATATGCCATTTTAATTGACTATTTGGATTACATAAATAAATGAGTATGGCCATTTATTAACTCAAACATAATAATTCTTACAAAATAATTATAATGTAATTAATCAAAACATATTGAATATAATTTAATTTTATATTATTGAAATTTATAAAATCATATTAATTTCACTATCTCATTCATGAAAAATCATGAAATTATATATATATATATATATATATAGGGTAGGGTACTAAAAGTCCTCAGATTTCCAAGCGGTCTTTCTCTTTTTCAGCTGTTCACCGTTGGATCGTGCAATTATAGACCCCTATAGTTTTGTTACTGAGATATCTTTTTTTCATTGTTCCCATGGATTTTTTGGGTAATCCGCTCCCATGCTGCAAACAGTCAAATCTGAACTAAACCTTGTCACTCTTCTTTCTTTCCTCGCAGGCAGGAAGCATACCAATAGCGTGCGTTGTGTGATTCTACTGTGTTTTTTTGCACTTGTGATTAGGGGTGTGTATTCGGTTAAAACCGAACCGACCCGTATTTTTTTGATGTTTCAAAACTGACCCGAACCGAAATGTATAGGGGTACAACCGAAAATCGAACCGAACCAAAATTTTGGTCGATTTTGTGGTTCGGTTCGGTTTTTTAGCCTATATTTCGGTCGGTTTTCGGTTCGGTTAGATTTTTCGGTTCGGTTCGATTTTTGCACAGCCCTACTTGTGATACAAACTCTAACTTAATGATACTTCAAACACAAAGAAGACCAAAACTTAGAAAGCAAACTAGTATGATAAATTCTTATGTAGAAGAATCACTCACACCAATAAGTTTGAATTCGTCTCCCAAAGATCAACTTGAATGTTTGCAATTTTTGATTATGGAACTATCACTCTTAACTATGTCGAGTTAAGATCAATAGCTATAAATTGATGAATGTTCAACAACCAATTAAACTAACAATGTTTAATCAATTATTAGAACAAGGTAGATGTGAAACTAAACTACCAAACCTATCCTGGTCTGGTTCAACCAGGAAATTCAGCCAAGGAGGACCAGTAGTAGACCAGACCTGAACCGGACCAGACAGGTCCAGTCCACTCAAATAGCGTGGAGCAAATGTCCAACCGGACCTGAACCGGACCAAATCTTGTGGTCTAATTCAGATGATTTCATGCTGATTTTGGCGATTTTTGGGTTATTTAGGGTATTTTGGTCCGATTTTGAGTGGTTTCTAGGGTATTTTTAGGGTTTTAAAAGTATTACACTATATATACTTTGGGTTTTAATTATTAGCCACCTTTTAGCATATTTTAGTTTATTTTCTTCAGCTCTAGAATTTTATTTTCTCTTAAAATTTCATGGTTCTAAGGTTTTTAAGGTGGATTTCTACATAGTTTATGAAGATTGGAGCTAGTTATTCAATTATTCAAAGACTAAGTTTATCTTTTCCTTATTTCTCTTAATTTAATTATGTTTATGCTTTCTTTTATTTTTTTAATTATTTGTTTGTTGATTTTTATTATGATTAGCAACTAATTTTCCTGCTAGAGGGAAGGATGTAATTTAGTAGGGGGTAATTTAATTATCAATGGTTTGATTAACTATTTAATTATAGTTTTTCTTATTTTATACATTTAAATCGATCTCCAAGAGCTTATTAATTAATATATTTCTTGATTGGACACCTAGATATATATTTGTTAGTTTTATTGTCAATGGATGGGTTAAAGTAAACTGGATTTGGGAATTGAACTTGTTTAGACGTTAATACTAAAACAACAATTAACCTAAACTTGATTTAAAGATTTTTCTTAATGGGTTCAATTAATTCTCAGAATTGCATCGATAGATTAGCAATTTAGTTAATTGAATATGTTTTTCTACCTCGATGGAGGATTAAAATATTTTCATAAAGTCTTGCTTAAATGATTTTTAATTGATAATTAAGTTACCCCTATAGATGAAATCCTGAACTCTAGTGTTTCTTTTTTGGCAAAACCATCTATTCTATCATGAACTTTAGTGAAATTATCAAATCTATCATATACTTTAAATCATTACAAAACACTAAATCAACTTTGCAATTTGTATCAAATCTATCCAACCAAAGAAAAAAAACATGTGATTTATGCATATCCAAGAGATTAAATTGATTTTAAGACATAAGCCATATAGTGTTTTGTCTAGATTACATACATTTTTCTTTAGTTGGATATAATTAATCATTCGGATATGCATAAATCACACACTTTTTCTTTGGTTGGATAGATTTGATACAAATTGCAAAGTTGATATAGTGTTTTGTAATGATTTAAAGTATATGATAGATTTGATAATTTCACTAAAGTTTGTGATAGAATAGATCGTTTTGCCTTGTTTTTATTAAGTTTATTCATCTATTTTATTTGCTTTTACTTGTTAATTTAATTTCTTGCTTTTAATTAGTGGTTAAATTTAGTTTTCAATTTAGTTAATTTAGTCTTCAAAAGAATTCAAAATTCAACTCAAGGGTATTTGTTTTTATTTTATTTATCAATTGTGCCTTTAATCGAAAAATTGATTTCTATACGATTGTCCTTGTGGATCGACCTCGTACTCTGAGTTTATTACTACAACAATTTCATGCACTTGCAGGAGTTGTCAAGTTTTTGGATAGTGCTGGTTCGTATCAACTTGACTGGGGGACAGTTGACTGGAAGAAAACTTAGATTCACCCGGCCAGCAGGTGGGCAGTGTGCTTATTTTGTGTGACAACACTATAGAGTGAGTGGCGCTTCTAGGCAGGCAGCTATGTGCCAACACTATAGAGAAAAGCGGCATTTTCATGTAACATGCTAAGGTCTTAATGTCAAACTTCTAAAAATGAGCTTATCGATATGAAACAACTAATCGCTCTTTCTATCAGTTCCACCAAATCTCTCGCAAAAAATCTACAAGACACATCCTTTTCTAAAATGGGAAATGGGATGGAGAGAATAGTGTATATACACACACTACAAGAAAAATCTGGATTAGCAACGGACTAAATTCGTTGCTAATTTTGCTAAATCCATTGCTAATAAAATTAGCGACGGATTTAGCAACGGATTTAGTCCGTTGCTAAAAACCTCATCGCTAACGAAAAAAGAGGATGGGCCGTTGCTAATTAGCAACGAAAAAATCCGTTGCTAAGCAGTTAGGGATTAAAAATTAGATTTGAAGAGGACGAAATAAATTCATCTCTAATTCCAATGCTAAATCCGTTGCTAATGTTAGCAACGGATTTAGCAACGGAAAAATCTGTTGCTAATTCCATTTTTGGGAAACGAATATTTTTATTAGCAATGGATTTTTTCGTAGCCAATTCCGTTGCTAAAATTACCAACGGATAAATCCATTGCTAAATCCGTTGCTAATATAATTTTAGAAAAAAAATAGGGCATTAGCAATGGCTAAATCCGTTGCTAATTATAGTAACAAAATTAGCAACGAAAAAATCCGTTGCTAATGCCTTGTTTTTCTTTTTTAATCCATTTAATATTTAATTATATCCATATTAATCAATCAATTAAAGACTATGAAAATTAAAAAAAGAGGAAATTGAAAATAAAGAAATGAGAAAAATGTACTTAAACAAATGTAAATGTAATGTAGTACATGGAAAATCATCAAATGTAATGTAGTATATAGAATGTGAATAGCACAACTATATCCTAAGTCGGTGGGGGACCTCCTTGA
>CANYLF012447919.1:0-13810 GCA_948193215.1 Bocquillonia castaneifolia
AATATTTATTGTTTTTATGAGATCTAAATATTTAATTTTATTAAGATCAATAATTTATCTTATTGATATAAATTAATTTATGTAATATTTTATTTTTAATAAATTGGTTAATAATTTTATTTCTTTTAATTAAATTTGTTAAAACAAAATTAAACATGATTCAGGCTTACCTAATTGTAAATAAGTACAATTATCTAGTAGCCCCTTTTGTATTAAGTTGATCTCAAAGTCGACTAATATTCAACAACCAGTCGACCACAATCCTCCATAGTCTCCAACTAGAAGTTGATTCAAGCTAGAGTGTCCATCAAGAGATGGGGTTGGAATTCGTATATACTAAAGTGCTCAGAAATTTAAATACATTATGGCATTTGAAGTTACCAACATATATATCAAAGTTTCAAGACCAACCTAAACCTGCCAAATTTACAAGTCACATTAGTGGACTGATTTCCTCAGATATATACATGTTGAGGAAAAGTATTAACAGGTCTGATAAAGGGTTAAACTTTCTAATGTAGCATGCCAAGAATGAAAAACATATCTCAACTTTTCAGAACCTAACTCTTAAGCTACCAATTAGTAGTTTGACCTGTTCTCGATGGGCCGAAAGCTTGAAAAAAGAATAAAAAGTTACAAAAACCATTATGAAACTCTTTCAGCTTGGTCATTTAACAGCTTCTGCTTCCTTTTAGTCTCCAGGTGAGCAGAAAGTTGAGCACACTTCCGCTTAGCCTGCTCTAACTCTTTCTCCAATTCTGTTACCTAATATTGGCACAGAAACATAATTAGGTTCTCTCTCTCTTTTTTTTTTAATACGCAGCAGAAACATAATTAGTTACCGTTAATATTATTTACTTGAACTTGAAAAAGGTTCACAAGAACTCCTTTGATGCACAAGATACATACCTTCTGTTTTAAATCAGTCTCCTTTTGCCTGTGTTCCTCGCACCTGTAGAAGATAGTAATTGGATGCAAACAGAAGCCATATGAGAATTACACTTCCATAAATTTTCAGTAGTTGAAAGAAATTAAATCAAGAACTTATGAAATATGTCGGTAGGACACAAGATGAAGGTCTAAACCTCAAAAATCTGCAAATTGCACCTATAATATAAATGGTAAAGAAATTTGATGAATCTTTTGCTAGCCAAAATTCACAGTAGTGAATGAAATTCAGTTAAGGTCGCATAATATTCTCCTTATAACTCATCACTATAAATTAATCATACAACAACGACCAATAAAGAAAATGTAGGAGAGGACTCCAACAATCTCGCCAAGATTCACATCAAACAAAAAATAGAGTTAAAACTTCATCTGAAGCAAGAGAACAGAATGCATACCCTGTATATGTCACAATTAGTAAACAGAATGTTCAATCAATGTTTAACTTAGTGCAAACATTAAAACTATAGATGGACTGTACCACCTATTAAAGTCGTCATAAAACCAAATCAATAAGCAGAAGACTTCAATTTCCAGTCCTCTACTCCTACACAAATTTTCAATTATCATTTCTCATGCAAAGACCTACCCTGGGACAAAATAGGTTCAACCCATGAAGATTGCATCAATGCCATGGCAAGTCTCAATAACCACAATACATGAACGATAGAATTCAAGTAGCCAAGCAAGTTAACCAAAGGTGCAAAGAGCACCAGGCACAAGCCTCAGTGCCTCAGTGGCGCAGCATGTTGAAAAGTTGTGCTGAGGCACATGCCGCACTGCTGGGAGCCTCAGTAATATTTGGTTTTTTTTTTTTTTTTAATTTTATCTAATTATAAATAGTAAAACAATGAGTCCTTGATTTTAATGTCCAATGAATATTATTATGCACTCTTCCACACAATATTACTTCCAAGGAAAAATGAAAAAACAGCAGACTTAGGAAAAGAGAACTCAAATAGCAGATTAACAAAAGAAAACAAAAGGCAGGGTCAAGAATAGGCTCCAATAAGAATTATATCAGATGAAGCATGCAAGGAAGAATTGTGGGATAGCTTATAGACCAGCTAATTAAGTTAATGATTTTATACATATTTAACAAGTCTTATTGTTTCTAATTTTATGTATAATTTTTTTTGCAGCTCACTTCAAAAAGGCGTGCACTTGCACCTTTCTCCTTTAACAACTATGGTAGCTGGTTTATACTTGAGCAACTTATGCCCAAGCAGTCAATTGAATGAAATGACCACCAGAAAGCCCAATTCAACTTTGGTATCAACAGTGTATAACATTTATCACTCAATTCTTCAATTTCATCCAGGCTTAGCTTTGAGAAAGTAGAAAGGTGCATTATAAAAGAACTAGAAACTAATGAAACTAATTATAAATCTTAGGGCTGCATGGTGTATGGTTATTATCCAATTCTAGAGGATTGCATCTTTTAACACAAAACCAGTAAAAAGCACTCAATGTCTATCTCTGTAAAAAAATCAAATGCCAAAAACCAGAATGATTAATAACATATATATATTTCTCTTGTCGCACAACATGGATACCAAACAGGCCCTTAGTTCACTTTATATCTCCTAAACATCTATTTCAGAATAACAAAATCCTGAATTTGTTTGGGAAAGAGGAGAAAATAGAGGGAAGGGGGAAGTGGGTGGAAAACCCCTCATGATTCTAAATTTTTATCTCACATGGTTAGAATCTTGAGATAATTTTGTGTCTGTTAGAGTTGCATTAAAGTAGCCTCAACATATTGCCCTTCATACTAACAATGAACCGGCTCCAGAAGAACATATCTTTTACACAACAAAATTATGTTTCAGGAAATAAGAAAATCCCAAACAATCAAACAGATTTAAAACATTTCATATATGCTATGTTATTATCTCCATGTCGTTCTTTTGAATCTGCCATGCAAGAGCAATAAAGTCTGTCTTAATAAATAGACACATTAAAATCACTAGAACTACCATATATTAATTTTGAAACAAGCATACAATTACCTGCAAATGGAGGGAGGAAGAACAAATGACATTATAATTAAAATCTAGATTGAAAGTGAAATACTGTACCTCATAAACAGTTGTATGTTCTCTTCACAAATCTGATCAGCCAATACGGACCCTTGACCTTCTTGAGAAATAACTTCATCATAAAATCCCTATCAAATATGCATTTGGCCGCAAATTGTAATTAGTAACATAAATCACAGATGTATAACAAAAGCATGTTAAATCACAGATATATAATAAAAGCATGTAAATGAAACAGGTATTTTCTGCCCAAGATAAATATGACTTCATCAATGATTCTCCACTGTTGAAACTGTCCTTGATAGTCTCAGGTTTCACTTTCATTGATGGCTATCTTACTTTCAGCTACCTTGTTAATTTATTCATTTCCATCATATAATTGCATACTCAATAGTAAGCATATGCCTTACATTCTTTACCTCCCTCAAAACCTTAAATAGCAATATTCCACAACATGCTGACTGCCTATTACCTTGTTCAGTCTGGTATCATGGAGTAGCACCATAGAATTTGACTAGTTTCAACCTTTTTCAGACCAACCAAAGAGGAGATCTGAGGATCTAGGTAACAGAATTAATTTGTTCTAAGATAAAACTTCAGAAGGAAGCAGCACTACCAAACAGTAATTCTCTAATCTTTGTCAGCAAAGGACCAATCTTGTCAGATGATAATTTTAGCACAGGAAATGAGATTAGACAGTTTTTAAGCTTTGCTAAAGCCCTAGTAGCCAATTTTCCATCAGGATCAGGATTGCTTATTTCTTAAGCATATGCTCCTGATACTATGGTGCCCGTCAAATATTGAAGTGCAGACAAACATTTTAGAATCCACAGCTGCATTGTCTTAATTTCCTAATAATGTTGAATCTTTCATTCAAGTAATGATTCTGGTCATTTTACTTTCTTGTTTCCCATCCTTAACCAAGCAGGATGAAGAGGTTCAGCACAACCAGCCTCAACTAGGTTGCAATTAAAATGAAGTTGAGTTGAATGCACCTAGCATTCCCATAAAACTATTCAGACCTGAAGCCAATATTCATACTTCCAAAGCATGTTTGGTAGAATGCCATGGAATAATTTTTTTTCTTCATTGCTCCATTGAATTTTTATTTCATTACATTTCACCATGTTACAAATTATAATCTAATTTATCAAACATGAACTGCATTCTAGAATTCTTAGTTTTCTCAACCTAATGTTCGCCTTGCTATTCTCCAGAATTTCACCCCCATCATAAATTTCATCTATCTTCAATCTTGAATTATAATGTATGTTTCCGAAACAGAAGGTTGAGATCATACCATCATCCTCTAAGAAAGGGCATTTTCCTAATCTATCTTATACTGAAAACCTGCATGCCAAAATGATATATCCAACAGCAAGTATAAAAATACTGCTGCAAACCAAATAAGAAAATAAGACAACATATTTCTTTTTTTGAATAAATAGGAAAGGAGTTTATCAAAATCCACCCAGTGAACTTGACCACTTGGTCTTTTGTCTTAGTGGCTTATGCAAATTTCTCTATACCTGATATCTAGGTAACATCTCATTATTTGGTATATTTACTCTGTATAATCACACGTATTACAACTCCCACCACAAAATCCTTTCAAATCTTGTTTCATAACATATGTTTCTATTGCAACGTATAGTGCATTTATATATTCTTGTAACAGAAAGGCAAGGTACTAGTCCATTTTCAATAGAACAGGTAAATCGATTGTTGCAGATCTCATTTTCAGCACATGACAAATGACTTTATAGTCATGTCCCATCATATTGGTTTGGCATTTGTTCTTACCTTTTCTTATGGATTTTAATGTATAATTAACAATTGTGATAGGGTAGTGGTTTAATTTAATCTACTTCTAGTGCATCTCCCTGTAGAATCGTATTAACAAATTCTATTTCTCTACACAGTTGGAAAACTAAAGCAGAATGTGCCACAAAATCCAAATAAATTGCCAAAAAAAGTGGACTCCGACCTCCAGATTCTAAAGAAAATTCAAGGAAATCAGTTTTTCAAAGAAGACCAACTTGGATTGAGTCACTAGTGCCAAATAAAAAATTTTATGACTGGATCACACAGGCTCAATTTCTTTCACAGTACCTGTGACAAAATAATCCGGTGAAATGATAAATAGTTCATCATTTTGTAGCTTAATATCGGTCTCAATTTTCATTCAAACTCTGCCCAATAGTCAATAAACGTGAAGATGTATCCATGTAAGGGAATGTATTCCCTAATTCGTTTACAAAAGCTGTCTAATTATTTTCTACAACACTCGGAATGTAGATTGAAATTGTTTGGTCATAAAATTCTACATCTAGTGATGCTCTGATTAGAAAACCAGACCATAGCTAGAAGAATGAATAAATATACCTAAACCTACCTGAAATAGAGCAGTCCAAATGATTTGGATTTTTTCAATTTTACTGAAAGCACAGCCCAAAACTGTGCCAAATGGAGGAAGAGAACTCATACAGACAACCTTGATTAACTTGAGATTAAGGGTTAGTTTGTGTTTGAGTTGAGTATGGAGAATCTATTTTCAATATGTAGAATCCTACTGTTCTCTATGCAAGAAATTTCCCCCAAGGTAGAGGCACAGGATGATCAAAGGAACATATTGCTATCTCTCTCTCTCTCTCTCCATAAAATGTTACTTCATATAGAAACTGAGGCACAAAAAGGCATGCAGGTCTGAACCATTACCATAGGCAACTGAGCTATAAATTCATGGTGGTGTCTAGGGTCTCCAATATCATCTAAATTAGAGCTGTGCCCAAGAAGAGAGATTTCAAGGTAGAATTGCACTGAATGCATTAAAGTTTCCCTGTTCTCATGACTTATGGTAAACTGCACAATGGAACCAATTCAGCACATAAAAAAAAATAAAGGGTTGCTCCTGTCACTTACAGCTGCAGAACCAGTAACCAGATGATCCTCAGGCGAAGGCATTTCTTCTTCAGGGTTAATTGACAAACCAGTGTCACATTGGTTTGCAGGCAATTGCCTCTGTGATTTAGCAGTATCTTTATTTGGTGTATGCGCTCTAAACCCAGGAGGCTGATATCCAATTAAATGGCAGTAGTTATTCCTGTCAAAAGAAAAAAGGAATAGTTTAGCTACCAAATGTTGGATATTAGCATACTGCATAATAATGATAAATTTCATAAGAAATTGGATCATTTTATGACCAGGAAGAATCCATTGGTTGATGGTTATGCATCAAGAATTATACTCAGTACTCTGATGAATCCACCACATTTCAATGACTCATCTTACAGAATCAACAGAAACACTCAGCAACTTAGAGCATGCTACATTATTTGACAATATTAAGTCCAGCTATGCTACTAAATCCATTTCAGCATCTAATCCTTTTATCTTTTCCCAGTGCTTCAGTCACATAGATTTTTTTTTTTTTTTAAAAAGAATATATTTCTTACAACTGCCTATGAATATGGTGCCCGGACTATGTCTAGGTATCCATGCTTGTAAAATTTTGGGTGTGGAGTAATTACAGCAAATGGTAAATTAATTGAACGTCCAGGGTAAGGAATGCATTCCGGCAAAGGGGATTAAAGTATCAAGGAAAAAATTTACAAAACCAACAATATGGAGGTATAAAAGGAAAAGAAATATTAACAAAGGCATAGTAGCAAATGTAATGTTGATGAAATTTTCTAACACATACTTCAAAAGAATGGAGTGGGCAAAGCAATTCTCATCAATATTTAATAGCTAAGCTAAGTAAATTGACATCTAACCTAGTAAAGGAGTTGATAGGCAAATGATGTAGTAGAAGTAAAATCAGTGTGTAAAAACACACTAAAAATTTAAGCTGCAGAAAAAGCAATTTTGTAACTACAAAGAGCATGTTATATAGTAACAAACCAGTATTCCATCAACATTTGTTTCAGCTTAGCTTCCAGCCGGATAAACAATGATGACCTCTCAAAATCCTGCTTATCATGTGCTGGTTCTATAAAATTTGCTTCAAGAACTCCTGTAATATAGTAGTAAAGCAGTAATTACTAAAACTAAGAAAATATTTTACAAAAAGTACGTAGAGGAGAGTAGAATACCAACAACGCCATTTCCTTTAGAAGAACCTTCACTAGTGACCTTCCAGAAGGGCTGCAAAAAAAAGAAAACAGTGAAACTATCATTTAGTTGCAAGGCAACAATGCTAATTACTGTTATCTTTGTGTAATCTCTGATGCTTATTTTTGTAATAACATGAACATTGTGATTCAAAATACATATTTAAACAATATTTTTATGTCGAGATCAGCAATGAAACCACATGGATGAATGTATAAAATGCATGAAAAGGATTCACGGATGTCCTTGAACCATACCCTGATCAGGCGATTTTTATGGTATACATTGAATCCACAGACTGCAAGATCAGGTGCCTCCTTGATGAAACCAATTGTAGTTTCCACAGCAACCTAAGTCCCAGCAAATTCCCATTAGAAAAAAGGAGGAAAAGGAACACATGCACTACTGTAAATTATTTCTGCAAAATTTACTCTCCACAAAAAAATAAATAGAAATCCTGAAATGGTCAATGTCCATCTCCAGGTCAGGTTTTCCATACTTTCAAACTAATGATTGTTGATCTAGAATCACATATCATTTCTTTTGTTGTAGGACAGAGTGTTCTAACTTCAAGGAACTTTTTTTGGGTGGCATAGCCAACTTTATTGGAGTGCATTAATTTTCATTTTTGCTTCCATGTTCTTGCTTGTATTCGAGTTGTTTGTTGGGCTTTTGCTTCCATGATTTATTCTCTTTCATTCTTTCCCAGTGAATTCTTTTCATACAACAAAAGAAATGAAAAGGACATGGATAAATTTATCAAAACAGCTAGCACTAACTACTGAAAGAGAGGTCCAAGATGGTGACACTATCAACACATTCGATTGATCTTTCATAAGTTTACCAGCCAGTGTAAAACTTGAAGGGGGGAAAATATTAAAACACAAGTGTCAAAAAATACAGAAATGCATAAAAATATAGTAGTGTATGATATATAAAAAATAAAAAATTGAACATAAGTGGAATGCCAAATTCTGATTCATTGTAAGATTCCAGCACATTCAGTAAATTGTAGAACTATCATAAGCAAGCAAATGGGCCAATGATTTAAAGTTTTGGCATGTTCAGCTATACTTATTTGCTAATCAAGTCCTAAAATAAAGCTCAAATTTGCCTCCTTTTTTTTGGCTTTTGCTCAACAGGCCTAGCAAGTAAAAAGCTTCTCACTGAAGATTAGCCTCTTTGAAGCGTCTACATAAGAAGGCTTAGAGTTGCTCATTCATATAAATATAAGAATTCAAACAAAACCCTTGACCCATGTTTGGCTCTAATTAATTCACATAAGATTTTTTTTATGTACTCGTTAACATATATGTTTCCAATAACTATGTAGTCAAAGGCTAACTAGCTAGTAAAACAATCCACAATCTTATTCCAAAGTTGTTAAAATTAATTTAAAAATACAGCTTAGAGTCTTCAATAGGCTCAACAATAAAATACAGTTGTGTACAATAATCTGACATTTACAAATAATACTATAATTGATATTGCATTCCAAAACTTTATATAATTTCAGAAGAATGTTTTCCACAGACAGTTACATGAGACGATGAATGTGCTGGCTTTTGTGCCTAAATAACTCAAAGATTGTTTATTTGTTTCAACTGAAAAATGAGATTAAATGCAGTTCATAAGATGCCTAACTGCAATAACTACTAGAGGGACTAAAAATAGCACCACCCAAATTGGTTTTTGTTTCAGTAATAGCTGCCACCCTCAGGTCATTATGAATATGATGAAAATTTATTGCAAAGCCGCGAACAACTCATCCTATTCATCAACAAAGGTAAAGAAAAAAACATAGCAGAGATGTGGCCATGGAATTGGAAGAGCAAACAAACACCACAAACAGCAGCAGTCAACATTTCAGTATAATAATAGGAGCTTTCACCACTACTCTGGTCTTCATACAAGCTTACACGTTTTCTAAGTAACATGGATGCAGAAATGCTGACACATAGATAAGTGTAAACAAATACAGCGAAACATCATTTTTTCAAATATAGGACACAAACATGGAAAGATGTGTAAATATAAAACATATAGGTTGTACAATTAAAATATGAATTTCAGTTTCAGTTCAGAAAAATTAATTAAAAATATTAAATGTTTATGTAGATATTTAGAAAATATATTATTCAAATTAATATGCTATTAAATTCGCATCCAACAATAAAATAAAGTTACTACAATGATGGAAATTAACATTATCACATCATATAAAAATGATAAGATAAATAATACCAAATAATTTCTTTTTGTAACATAAGATATTTTTTCACTATATATTTCCATCTAAAATAAAGAATTTTACACGTGTTAATTTAAAGGAATTTTTTAATTCTTTTTAAGTTTTAACATTTTTTAGGTGGACACATGTTTCTAGATAAGAAATGTTTGTCTAATTTTTGCGAATTACAGAACAGCCACGGAACATTTTGAACATGTATTTTGAAGTTTTACTGATAGACGGGTTTTGAAAACATGGAAATGTCATATAATGCATCATAACAAATTTTAGCATCAACATCATTGTAGAGATGAAAGAGCAGAATTGATCACCGAACAAATAAATAAATAAAATTGTTCCCTTCCTTTTGATCATGTATCTTACTTCTTTTGACGTTGTTCCCAGCTGAGGCCTGTATATTGCCTGTTTTGAGTTTTTCAAGTCATCTGCAATACTGTACTGCTGTACAGGCTTTCCCCTTAATATGATATCGAAGTTTGTGAATTTTCTTAGGTATAATATTGAAGCATAAGCCTGCAAGAAGAAAGAACAGTTCATAATTGTCAAAGAAAGTACTGAAGATAATTGTCAAAGAAAGTACTAAAGAATGGAAAACATATATGAAGTCCACGCGTTCAAAAGCTCACCCTTAATGAATAGCGCATACGGTAAGAGAGATGAGATTGAAGTTCAACAGTTCTTTTCTGTAGTTTCTGACCTCCACGATTAGCTTCGTCCCTCAACCGTATATCCTACATCAAAGTTCAGAAGGACTAGTGAATGCTTCAAAGATACAACTTCTTATCTGTTTGACAGAATGCATGTCACTAGAACAAAAGAAAACATAATAATAACGAGGCTAATGTCAGAATGATAAGCTTGTTGAGAGCCTGCTTTGTGTTGTCTCTAAAACCTGCCTTTTCCACCCTTTCCCAAAACCATAGTTTGAGAAAAGCATCTCCTGCAACTCCTAGACCATGGTTTCCCAAAGGCAACTGAAGAAATTCTTTTTAGAAAATGAAAACTAAAGAAAAAAAAAAAGAACAGTTTGGCAAACACAACACCAAAACAGACTTTTAGAATTTATCACAAATGGTCGTAACTGCAAGAGATAAGCAATCAAAATTTAACACACGAGATAAAGTTTTTAAAGAGTAAGGCAAAACTAAAAACGAAGTTGGCGTAGATCTGTGTCACCAGTCTACTAGGATTTTTTTTCATATTATCAAAAATCAGCTTTTCTATTTCTATAGTAAATGCCAAAGGATGGCCATAACCTCCCAAACAAAAAAGGTACATGGAGAATCATTCACTAAATCCATTTAGCGGGGAAAAAAAAGAGCAGAAGAAACAGTTCAATAATTATGATTTGGTATGTACTTCCTATCCCAATTTTACAATCTTCTTCATAAAATGGGTAAAATGTTATCATTAGTTAATGGTTAGCATTGTACCCATCCTAGGCCTATATATAATCTTCAAAAAATACCCACCCTACCTAAAGGAAATCATCAAATATACCATAAGGATAATCCACTAAATCACATGAACTTTGGAATTGACGTAAAGAATCTGATCAATCTCTTTTCCAATAAAAAAAATGTTTAGGAAAAAAAAACAGCCAAATAACAGCAATTATCCATAAACCAAAATGCCAACATGTTAGACAAAGCTGAAAGTTAATATTGCATTTCAAAATGCAATAGCTTTTGTAGAAATTGATATCATAACGAGTGGATCATTTTGGATATTGTATGCATATTGAAAGGAAAATTTGATAAGTTGTTAAAGATATCATCAAACAACTAGAACAACGTACCTCATCATCATCATCAAAACTTAATTCGTATATGCCTTCATCATTAAGCCATAAATTGTAAATTATTATTTTTGTTCCATGCGGCCCAATATCCTCAAACTGGGAAACACAAACAAATTAGCAAGAGAAAAAAGCATGTAAAGCAAATCTGAAAGGTAGGAAGTTTTTAAATATGATTTATTTTAAACCGAGTGCTGAGGACAAGCATACATATGGTACTATGAGTATTTATTGGAAAGCAATATATAAATTTACTCGAAAACAATGATAATAGAAGCAATAACACTTATTTACTATCCCTCAAAAGATGAAACTACAATTAAAAAAATATTGTAATAATGTTTTTCTAACAACAGTTGTTCACTGTTGGGCAATCAATGAAAAGTGGGGATGTACCGATGTTTGTCTTATAGGTTCATTTTCTTCATTTTCCTTGGAAACAACTTATTTTTTAAGTGTTTTAAAAAATCCCTGGGAAAAAAATTCTTACAAAACACTAAAAAATGTAGAAGCTTTTTAAGAAGCTATTTTCCACAAAACAAACTGACCATCAATAATGAAAGATTCTTCAAGATTATTACTGAATAGATGAAGCATATATGCACACGGAAGTTATTTCAAAACAGATGAAATGTTCACTGCAAGAATGCCACAATCCATATCGCACATTGGTTGAGCATTCGAACATCCTAATTATATTTCCTAAGAGCAAAAACCTCAAAAGACATTGTGACTTTTGAGTGATCGGTTCGGTTGTTATAGGCATCCTCCTTTTAATGGTTCATCAGACACCAAGCTAAATAATTCCATGATGAAATAGAGAATGGTTCAATAAACCTGTCGCATAAGCATGTCCTTTGATGTGAAAGGAGACCATTCAAGTATCAATTTCAAGTTGGAAGACCAATCCTCTTGTGAGCCATAAATTATCGGTTCTGCCCAATGGCCAGAAATGTCAAAATCAATCTGAAAAGTAGGTAAAAACATAAGTTTAATTGTCAGTGTCATAGTTGATCCAGTAAACACTAGGATGCCCTCAACAGAAACTGCAGAGTCCAGATGATGGATAATAAAAAAATTACCATCGGAACAATAACATCATCCTGCCCAGTTTTCAGCAGTAAGGTATAAGACAAAAGCCCAACACTCTGAGTTGCTTTGCTAAAAACAGTACAACAGAAAAGTCAGTCTTGAGAACCAAAACTTGGATGCCAAATGTCGCAAATAGATTCAACTTTTTCCCTTTTTTTAAGCTAACATGCAATGCCAGGGAAGCTTTATGCATGATGGAAAAAAAAATGAAATAAATTTTAAGGTCTAACAGTGAGCATCTTTACAGCAAAACAAAAGGCATGTCAAGAATTGGAAAATTGTACACAGGAACTTGGATGTGCACTGCATTCTGCTTGAGGTAATTTTCAAGTTCGAGAATTCTGAACACCAATTAAACAATAGAAATGCATAGATAGAGAAATCACAAAGTAGGAGAAATTCACATCCCGGTATCTTAAGAGTTTAAGATGATGCTCCTAATATTGTCACATGCAGAATTTTTAAACCATACACAAAGCAAGCAATACAATATTCCATGCAAATCATATATTGGACTGAAATATGAAGCATGTTACATAGGCCAAAGAGGGAAAAAATAGAAGTACCCTGCACGAATAGCACGGCTGAAAACAATAACATCAGCACCTAATCGCATGGTACTTGTCTTGAATCCATTCCCATCTGAAAACATACATGCCTTCAGAAATGCAAAACCAAGAAATTGAAAGCAAGTGATGGAGCTAAATTTAGAGTGCAACCAAGCAAACATCCTAAGAAAATACTGCATCTTTTTATCGTCTTATTCAGCATATCATGTGTAGCATTAATAAAACATGCCATGTAAATATCAAAGAAGCTCCTATTACAAACGCACATGTTTATTTTTGAAAGATCAACAAAAGGCTTTCTTCAGCAAGACCCTCTGATTTTCATGTCTAATAGCCATAAAATGATGGTCATTGTTTAATATGTCAATTTTATTCAGTTTTTTCTAGTATTTAGAGGTGTATGGTGTTCCTACAAATGTGGATTCAGTGGTTGTGGAAAATTATCAAAATGCAGTTAGCTCCGCTTATTGTATTTAAATGCAGCAGTCCATGAAATGGAATTAAGTTGCATTCCCTAAGAAAAGGCCCAAGCTTTAAGGAACTTGAGGTTGAAGGATTCTCTCTACTGAGACCTTTTTACCCTTTGCTTTCTAGTGCAATCACCGCATACTTAGAACCTAAAAGCCAGGACTGTAATATTTGGTAAGCAAGCCTGCTTGTTATGGTTGAATTTTTATCTTTCAGGAACATTTTGATGCATTTTGAAGACTATCAAGGGGAAAGTGTGAACTAGAACATACAGTGAATGAAGCAAAATAGAATGAGATGACTGCCTTTCTAGAATAACCTTCTCAGGACCCTTCAACAACTAAAAAGGCTTGAACTGTGTCGAGGTATACACTTGGCCATCAATACAAGCAATTGGTTTTGTTGGAGATGCCAGAAGAATAGAATTTTGGAGTTGAAAAGGCAGAAAAAGGCTTTCTTTTAAACTCAAATCATTCAGTTCTCTTAAATGAGCTCTGATTTTAATTAGATCATTGGGTTCTCTAAACAA
>CANYLF012448034.1:0-11448 GCA_948193215.1 Bocquillonia castaneifolia
TTTAGTTTAGGTGGATAGGTTCAAGTGTAAACCTTATTAAAACACTTGGTATAATGGTGTTTAGGTTAGGTGGATAGGTTCAAGCGTAAACCTCAATAAAACACTTGGGTTAATTGGTGAGAGTTCTTGAGTTAAAAGTTAAAGTGATGAAGTAAAAAGATAAAATATGTCATAGGCTAATTAAACCTACAATTTATGCGCAATGGACATGGTATATTAGAAGTTTAGGACTTAAGGAAAATTAAATGTGCATAGTCAATTTGAGATGGGCTGAATTAAACAAATTACCTGCACTAATTAGGCAATAATCATATTATAAATTATATATGGATTGAAAGCCCAATATGTCTAGTGTTCAAAAAAAATTTATTTGAATTTTTGGAGTTGAAAAATTAAACATATGAAT
Organism: Bocquillonia castaneifolia; assembly: GCA_948193215.1. Classification (NCBI taxonomy): domain Eukaryota; kingdom Viridiplantae; phylum Streptophyta; class Magnoliopsida; order Malpighiales; family Euphorbiaceae; genus Bocquillonia; species Bocquillonia castaneifolia. The sequence goes on from CANYLF012448034.1 coordinate 407, forward strand.
TTTTAAGTGATTTATGGTCATGTTGTCAGACAAGGGACTGCACACATAGGTTGTATTCAAAATTATGCCAAGAATAGTAGAAAATCATTTAAATGTGAATTTTCTACAATGAGATATTCATGTTTGAATACAGACTACTCCAGCTGCAAGTCACATGCTTTAGACGTCCATTTTTTGAATTATTACAAAAAATCTACAAATCTCCAGAAAACGAGCCATATATTTTTGAACATGTATGGACGCCTAGTTTTTAATAAAAAAGGAATCACAATTTTTCAATGAGTATAGCTAGAGATATTGAATTTTGAAGGAGACATGCTACATTTGTCAAGCAAGCTTGCAGCCTTGAAGAATGGAGCCTCACCAATCAAGTTTGAATTTCTTGGTTGATTATGAATGGCCACTTCAGATTTTCTACCTATAAAAGAAGGTATTTGAGGCATCAAAACATACACAAGAGTTTGAAGAAAGAATAGCAATTAAGAGTCACAATATTCATAAATTATTTGAGAGTTTATGCTGTAATTGTGAGAAAAAAAAACCTTCATTCTTTTTCTTATACTTTTCACTTTGTCTTTGTGTTGTGTGAGAGAAACTAAAACACAATGAAAGGTTTAAGTGTGTACCTTAAAAATACTTGGGTTTTGGGTTTTGAGTGTAAGCCATAAAAACACTTGAGTTAGGTTTTAAGTGAGCCTTAGAAAAAACTATTTTAAAGGTTTGGTGTGAGCCTTGCAAACACTAAGTTGTGAGTTAGCTTGTGAAAAATCTTATTGTAATCTTGTTGAAGATTAGTGGGATATCCAATTGTGTATTGGGAAGTGGAAGTAGGACATTTGTTGTCCAAACCACTATAAATCTCTTGTGTTCTCTTTTCTCCTTCTCCGCCTATGTTCTCTAAATTTTTTCTACACCAATTCACCCCCCCCCCCTCTTGGTTTTCATAGACATTTCAATTGGTATCAGAGCTTGGAGCTTGAAGACATTAACCTTAATTAGTCAAGTTAGATTCAAATGGCATAAGAAGGGCATCTTCATGATCTAAGGCCATACTTTGATGGCACCGATTATCAATTATGGAAACATCAAATGGAGTTCTACTTGTATAGCGATAATGTATATTTTTAGGAAGTGATTCTTGATGGTTGGTCTCACCCTATAAAGAAAGAAGGTGAGAAAGAAGTCCTTATTCCAAGAAAGGTGTGGGGTAAAGAACAAATTGAAGCTAATGGTAAAATTATAAAAGTTGTAAATGTTCTTCTTAGTTCTCTTGTAGGAGAAGAAAGAGTTAGAGTCCAACGATGTGATAGTGCAAAGGATGTATGGGAGACTCTACAAAATTACCATAAGGGCACCTCTCAAGTTTGTCAACAAAAATGTCAAATGCTCATCTATGAGTATGAGACATTCAAATGCAAGACAAATGAGAGAGTGATGAAGATGACCAATAGAATCATGGATATCATCACCAACCTTAAGAAGCTTGGGAAAATCTACTCCAAAATTGACGTCAACCACAAGATTCTAAGAGCTCTTCCAAAGAAGCTTTGGGAGTCAAAGGTGACATTAATTAAAGAAGCCAATGATCTCTCAATATTACTACATGATGAACTCGTAGGAAAGCTTCTAACCTTTGAGATGGAAAATGATGAGGATGAGAAGGAAGATAAAAAGAAGTCAATTGCCTTTAATGCACAACAAGAGGAAAAGTCTTCTCATCAAAAGGAAAGGAGCTATCACCATCAATATCGACATCAAGTGGAGACTAGTGAGAGTAAAAGTCAATAAGAAGATAGTGAGGTGGAAAAATTGACCAAAGAATATGATCTCTTGATGAAGAAGGCGGACCACCTTGTGAAGAGAGGCGGTAAAGCTAACTTCAAAAGATTCTTAAAGAACAAGAGCAAGCTCACATGCTATAAATGTGGGGAGAGCGAGCATGTGAAGAGTGAATGCTACAATCTCAAGAAGGAGTGTTCCTCATCAAAGAAGCCTAAGGAGCAAAAAGAGCAAAGAGATAGACATCGAGGCTATATTGCATAATGGGATGGAGTAGACACTGACTCCGACTCAAGCAAACAAAGCTAGAAAGCCAATCTTTATCTCATGACATTCGAAGATTCTTCACATGATGTATGCTTGAAGTCCACAAGGCCAAACAACAAGTGGTATATGGATAGCAGATGCTCAAGAGATATGACGGGTGACCCCAACCTCTTCCTAAGCTTGGAAAGGAAGAATGGAGGAGATGTAACTTTTAGTGACAATGCAAAATGAAAGGTTACTAGTATTGGAAAGGTAGGTAGTCCTAACTCATCTTGCATTGATGATGTGTTGCTTGTGAGTGGTTTGAAACACAACCTCTTAAGTGCTAGTCAATTATGTGATAAAGGCTATAAAGTATCTTTTGACTCTAAATCTTGTGTTGTATCCAAACTAATGGATAATAGCACAATTTTTAAGGGATAAAGAGTTAGTAATGTCTATGTAATTAACTTGGAGAACCTAGCCAACCAAGATGTCAAATGTCTTGTTTCTATGAACAATGACTCTTGGTTGTGGCATAGGAGATTGGGACATGCTAGCATGGATCTCTTAGGAGAATTATTCAAGGATGATCTAGTCATTGGTCTTCCAAAGATCAAATTCTCCAAGGATAGAATTTGTGGACCTTGTCAAATGGGAAAATAAACAAAATCCTCCTTTGCACTTAAGAACAAGATTAGTACTAGTAGACGTCTTCAACTTTTGCATCTTGATTTGTTTGGTCCTACTAGGTATGCTAGTCTTAGTGGCATGTACTATGCATTTACCATCATTGATGATTACTCTAGATTCACTTGGGTATGTTACTTAGCTCATAAGGATGATGCTTTTCATGCTTTTAAAAGTCTTGCAAAACGTGTTCAAAATGATAAAGATGTTCGTATTTCTACCATAAGGAGTGATATGGTAAAGAGTTTGAAAATGAAAGTTATAAAGATTTTTGTAATGATTTTGGTATTTCACATCAATTTTTTTCTTTGAGAACCCTTCAACAAAATAGGGTAGTTCAAAGGAAAAATCGAACATTGATTAAGATGGCTTGTACTATGATTAAGGAGTATGATTTACCTTCATACTTTTAGGCCGAGGCCATTAATACCGCTTGTTTCATTTCAAACCGAGTTTTTAAAAGACCTTTAACAAATAAAACTCCTTATGAGCTTTGGAAAGGAAGAAAACCCAAGATTTCACACTTTAGAGTATTTGGATGTAAATGCTTCATATTAAACACCAAGGACAACCTTGGAAAATTTGATGCCAAGATGGATGAGGGAGTCTTTCTTGGCTATGCCACTAATAGCAAGTCTTATAGGGTGTTTGACAAGAGATCATTAGTTGTGGAAGAGTCTATGCATGTTGTTTTTTATGAAACTAGTACACTTGATCTCGAAAGGGCAGTTGTTGTGGATGATGTTGTAGGGAACTTGGATGATCTCCACCTTGAGCCAACCAATGAAGAAAGTGGAGAAGGAGATGGTCAAGAAAATGAAGGAAATGAATGACCATCCACTAGCTCCAAAAATGAGGGGGAGATAGCTTAACCAAGTAATGAAAGCTCTCAACAACTACCTCAACATTTGTAAGCTCCACAAAAGGACATCCACAACCTCCCAAAGGATTGGTGCTTCTCCAAAAGTCATCCTCAAGATTTCATCATTGGTGAGACCTCCAAAGGGGTAAGTACTCAAAACCAACTAAAAACCCTTGGTAATCTAGCTTTTCTTTCTCAAATTGAGTAGAGGAACATCGATGAGGCTCTCATGATAAGAGTTGGGTCCTTGCTATGCAAGAATAATTCAACCAATTTGAGAGGAATAAAGTATGAACTTTAGTTGATAGGCCTAAGCATCATCCTATTATTGGTACCAAGTGGGTGTTTAGAAATAAACTTGATGAAAATGGTGCCATTACTATGAATAAAGCTAGGCTTGTAGCTAAGCACTATAATCAAGAAGAGGGGATTGATTATGATGAAACCTTTGCCCCCGTGGCTACATTGGAAGCCATTCGCATATAGCTTGCATTTGCATCTTACATGGATTTTAAGCTTTTTCAAATGGATGTTAAAAGTGCATTTTTAAATGGCTTCATAGAGGAGGAAGTTTATGTTGAGCAACCTTCGGGTTTTAAGAATCATGCCTTCCCAAACCATGTTTTTAAACTAACTAAAGTTCTCTATGGTTTAAAACAAGCTCCAAGGGCTTGGTATGTGAGACTTAGTTCTTTTTTAATCAAAAATGGTTTTCAAAAGGGCAATGTAAATACAACTCTTTTCATCAAGAAAAAGGAGAATGATATCCTAATTGTGCAAATCTATGTGGACGATATTATTTTTAGTGTGACTAATAAATCTTTGTGTGAAGAATTTTCTAAATGCATGACTAAGGAGTTCAAAATGAGTATGATGGGAGAGCTCAAGTTCTTCTTAGGATTGCAAATTAAACAATGCAATGATGGTATCTTCATAAACTAAGCAAAGTACACTAAAGATCTATTAAAAAGGTTTGGAATGGACGGATGCAAATCTAGCAAAATACCCATAAGCATAAATATAAAGCTTGATAAAGATGAAAATGGTAGGCCAATTAATGAAAAGTTATACAAAGGTATGATTGGTAGTTTACTTTACCTTATAGCTAGTAGACCAGATATTATCTTTTCAGTATGTTTATGTGCAAGATTTCAATCTGCTCCAAAGGAATCTCATTTAAAAGCTGTTAAAATATTACAAAATATTTGCATGGTTCATTATATCTAGGATTATGGTATCCCAAAAATTCAAGTTTTAACCTAACTGGATTTTCTGATGCTGACTTTGCAGGAAGTATTTTAGAGAGAAAAAGTACCTCTGGTACTTGTCAATTGCTTGGGCATTCTTTAGTCTTTTGGTGTATTAAGAAGCAAAATTATGTTGCCCTTTCTACCACTGAGGCAGAATATGGATCAGCTGGATTATGTTGTGCACAAATACTATGGATGAAGCAACAACTTTTGGTTTTTGGATTGAAATTCAATAATGTTCATACTAAATGTGATAATACTAGTGCTATTAGTTTATCCAAAAATCCCATTCAGCATTCTAGAAGTAAACATATAGATATTAAACATCATTCTATAAGAGATCATGTATCAAATCAAAATATTACATTAGAATTTGTTGATACTAATAATCAATTTGCATATATTTTTACAAAGCGTTAAATGAGGAAAGGATGAACTTTATTAAGAGAGAGCTCGGTATGATTGATGGAAGGATTTTCTAATCCAAATTTGACTTTACAACACATATGATTAAATACATCTTCAGAATTATTGTCAAGGCTTGTCAGAAAACTTTTAAAATATATGGATTTGGTAAGATTTTTTTACTATTTATTTGCACGAGAACATATAAGAGAACCCTTATAAATACTACACTCTTATTGCTTAATAGATGCATTCAAGTGCATTTTCTTTAAGCATCAGTTTCTACTTCTATCCTTTTTTAAAAAAAATCATGGATTCAACCTTTCCTTTCTCTTGTTTTCCTTTTCAAGTTAAAAACTTTCCTTGTTCTAGGAATGACAAAATAGTTGTTCAAAATGTTCTCATTACTAAAATTATTTGATATTTCATTCTTCATAAAATATGGGATTTCAAAAGTTTTTGATGCTCAAGGTTGGTTCAAACTTTTCACCAATGAAAAACCGATATTTCATTAGTTGGTTAAGCAGTTTTATGCCAATCCCATCTTCTCCCAAAATTCTCGCACTCTTAAATCTTTTATTTAAGGTAAAGAAATCACTCTTGATGATCCTACTCTTAGGAAGATTTTAAACATTCCTCATGAAGGATGGGGAATAAAAAATTTATCAGATTTGTCTCTTTATCCAATTTCTCCTCTTGAACAAACTCGAATTATCATGTATGATGATTCATATTAGTCCAAATGTGTTCCTCATGTTGATCAACTCCCACATTTTTCCAAAATCATTCATCATTTGTGTTTTTACAATATTTTTCCTAGAGATCCTGAATTTCTTCGAGTTTCCGAGAAAGATATGTTTTTTGTTTCAATACTCTTATCCAAAAAACCAATAAATCTTCCAGGTTCAATCCTTTCTTTTATGGCTTTCGTGGTTCTAAAAGATCTCTCATTACCATATAGTAGAATTTAACTCATGTTTTTTAACACTTTAGAGTTAATTTATATGGTAATGAGTATATCTTTAGGCAATCATTTCCAAACTCAATTCTTGATCAGTTAATTCTTTCTGCCATAGAAAATGAGTATCGTCGCAAATCTAAAAGGAAACAAACTATAGTAGTGAGTGAAGTAATAAAAGTGCAAGATATTCCTCAAATTCCTACTATTTGTTCAATGGAGTTGAATCCGCCACAATTTCAACAACCTGCTCAATCCTCCAATTCTCATTCTCTTAAAGATCTTTATTCTTTAATCCAAGATACCAATTCTCGCTTGATAACCATTGAGCAGTATTTATTATTTTTGCAAGAACAGCAAGCACAAACCAATCGGACTTTAACTGATTTAATGACTATTCTGGCTAAAATGATTTCTTCATCATCTAAATTTCATTTTCTCTATTTTATGTTTTTGAATTTTGTTGAGGGGGAGCTTTTTGTCTACTTCAATGTTTTATGTATCCTTCTGTTACCCTTTTTGGTTGATGACAAAAAAGGGGGGAGAAAATAAAAATATTTTGTATATTTGGTATTATCTTGTACTTTTACATTTTTTTAGTAAACTTAATGTTTTGTCATCATCAAAAAGGGGGAGATTGTTAGCCCCGAGATTTCACTAATGATTTTATTGATGTAAAACATTAAGTTATTCACTAATATGTTTGTTAAGTGTTTTTTCAGGTATCACAATATAAAAGGATGCATATTATAATTGGATGAAGTAAACATTTTGTACAAGTCACAATTTTTATCTTAGTCGAGTGAACATGAATTAACAGTATTAAAAAAACATGGGTTAATGGTGTTTTAGTTTAGGTGGACAGGTTCAAGTGTAAACCTTATTAAAACACTTGGGAAAATGGTGTTTAATTTAGGTTCAAGTGTAAACCTTATTAAAATACTTGGGATCATGGTGTTTAGGTTAGGTGAATAGGTTCAAGCGTAAACCTCAATAAAACACTTGGGTTAATTGGTGAGAGTTCTTGAGTTAAAAGTTAAAGTGATGGAGTAAAAGATAAAATATGTCATAGGCTAATTAAACCTACAATTTATTCACATTGGACATGGTATATTGAAAGTTTAGGACTTAAGGAAAACTGAATGTGCTGAATTAAATGAATTAACTACACTAATTGGGCAATAATCTTATTATAAATTATATATGGATTGAAAGTCCAATATGTCTAGTGTTCAAAAAAAAATTTATTTGAATTTTTGGAGTTGAAAAATTAAAGATATGAATTTTTGAGTGATTTATGGTCATGCTGCCAGACAAAGGACTGCACACATAGGTTGTATTCAAAATTATGCCAAAATTTATAGAAAAATCATTTAAATGTGAATTTTGGTGGAGTTGTAGATTTAAAAGTCTACTTTTCAATCCAAAAAATGGTGAAGTGTTTTGAATTTTCTACAAGGAGATATTCATGTTTGAATACAGACTACTCCAGCTTCAAGTCATAGCTGCAAGGAGATATTCATGTATATTTTTGAAAATGTATGGATGTCTAGTTTTTAACGAAAAAGGAATCACAATTTTTCAATGAGTATAGCTGGAGATAATCAATATTGAAGGAGACATGCTACATTTGTCAAGAAAGCTGGCAGCCTTGAAGAATGGAGCATCGCCAATCAAGTTTGAATTTCTTGGTTGATTATGAACGGCCACTTTAGATTTTCTGCCTATAAAAGGAGGTATTTGAGGCATCAAAATATACACAATAGCTTGAAGAAAGAATAACAATTAAGAGTCACAATATTCATAAGTTATTTGAGAGTTTATGTTATAATTGTGAGAAAAAAAAACATTTATTCTTCTTCTTATACTTTTCACTTTGTTTTTGTATTGTGTGAGAGACACTAAAGCATAAGGAAAGGTTTAAGTTTGTACCTTGAAAACACTTGGGTTTTGGGATTTGAATGTAAGCCATAAAAATACTTGAGTTAGGTTTTGAGTGAGCCTTAGAAAAACTCTTTTAAAGGTTTTGTGTGAGCCTTGCAAACATTAAGTTGTGACTTAGCTTATGAAAACTCTTATTGTAATCTTGTTGAAGATTATCGGAATACCCAATTGTTTATTGGGAAGTGGATGTAGGATATTTGTTATCCGAACCACTATAAATCTCTAGTGTTCTCTTTTCTCCTTCTCCACCTATGTTCTTTAAAGTTTTTAATTTTCATTTTCGCACCAATTCACCCTCCCCCCCTCTTGGCTGCCATAGGGATTTCACACCCTATGATTGAATTTAAATAACAGTAATAAGTGGGTTTTTGTTCATTTGGAGCTTGATTGATGATTCAAAGATGTTTCTTACATAACCAAAGTGTTTTGGAACTCTTCGCTTTTGCAATTTGATGTCCCAAGTGTTTGTATTTAAGCTCCCATGAAAATAGAGCCGTTACACATCAACCAACAGCTATTTTTGAGTTTAAAATCATCACCTGATAGAGTGCAATGGCCCGTTACACTTCTACAATGGGTTGGGCTTGCCCGTGTCCCCTACTACTTCTTTTTGCTGAAATTCGATTCTGCAACGGGTCGTTACACTTTCTGCAATGGTTGTTGCGATCTTAAAACCTTCATAACTTTTTATTTACAGCTCTAAATGCTCTGAAATTTTTATGGTAGAACCCTTTCTCTACAATTTTGTATCTCGTAAAATTTTTCTAGTTCCATCATCTTGATGCCTTAAAAAATCAAGACATTTTGGTGCTCCAAATTTTGAGCAAGTCTCACTCCAACATAAATTTCTCCCAATCTACAAATCCTTTTGTTATGATTCAAAAGCCATATGAAACTAGACTTCTAGGGCTACAACTCCATAAAATTTTAGGTCAAAATTCTATGCTACAACATTTGGCATCATTTTGAAGATGACCTATCTGCATAGTCTTATGCATTCAATCATGAGCATAAATCACTTAAAAAATCACAACTCCCAAAATAATGCTTCAAATTGCATTCCAGTTTTTGATCTATAAACTAGACATCCGTAGCTTTCCATCCATATATAATTCGACTATATACCATCTCCATAGTTATATCAGAAAGCTACTTCAAAAACAGACTTTGTGCAGTCCCAAACTTATCTAGTTTTCAATTCTTCAAAACTAAATCTTCCAATGTCTCTTAGCATTCCCAAAACTCTCTAAATCATATCCTTAGCTCATTATCCTCAAACTCTTACCAAATTCTAAGTGTTTTAATGAGGTTTACACTTAAAACTATCCTCCTAAGATAATACCATTTCCCGAGCTTAGTCTAACTAAGTACCCAAGTGTTTTAATATGATAACACTTAAACCTATCAACCTATGGAACTCTTAAACTAAAACTCATCAAGGCTTATTTCCAATCTTTAAATTACACTTTGAAGCATTCCTCCAAATGATTAAAGCATCAGTAAGTTTGAGTTTGAAAGATGTCAAACCGGGTATTCAAGTTGGTAATGAATCATGGAATTCTTCCATCGTCAAAGATACAACTTAAGGTTGATAATCCCAGTCCTCCTTTTCCTCTTCATCATCTTCTTCTTCATCCAACTCCATTACAACATCACCTTCTTCTAATCCCTCATCTCCAATTTGGACATCCGGAACATAAACCAGAGTTTCCATCATAATGTCATCGCCTTGGATAGCATTAAGGACTCTATCATCATCACTTATAATCTTCATCATCACTCAAAATACATTCTAAAACTTCATCAAATGTTCTTATGCATTCCATCACCTATGAAACGCTTAGCAAACAAATTAGCACTAAGACAATATTTTGCATCATCAAAATCACTAATGGATCTTGGGGTCAATAGTTTCAATTTCTTTCAAGCTTTTCCCTTTACAGTTCAAATACTTTACATTTTATTGCAAAGTTAGTTTTAAGCATACTCTTCCAATTTAATTTTCATGCACCAATTCCTTTTCAATTCACAATTCTGTCATGCTAGGCAAGCTATTTATACAAATACTAGTTTTTCAATTAATTTCATTCAATCACCAGTTCTCCAGTGGTTATTTATACTACTAATTCTGCAGTTTATTCACTCTCTTGCGTGCCCAAAGCAAAACGCAAATTGGAGTAGGTTGTTCACTAGAGCTGGACATTGTACTATGACTAGATCCAGTTGCAGCCAGATCAAGTTTAGAAAACCAACAGCGGGCATGCGACTAGTTTTAACATAAAATTTTGTCTCACGAAAATCATAAATTCATAACATAATTTTTTTAATTAATTAGGTAAATGTGGGTCTCAAACTTAGGGCTAAGCACGAATCCTGGAGAATTCCGAACTGAAATACCGAATCGGAATTATCCAGAACTGAAACTCCATATTGACTGTTTAACTTTATCTGAACCGAACTGTGCTGAAAATATAGTTAGTATGGTTCTGGATATTTTCAAATATCTGTACTGAGAACCGAAGTACCGAATACATACATACATAGATATATATACATACATATATATATATACATACATATATATATATATATATATATGTATGTATATATATATATGTATGTATATATATCTATGTATGTATGTATGTATGTATACACATATATATACATACATATATATATATATATATATATCTATATATATACATATATATATATATGTATGTATATATAAGTTATATATACACCTATATATGTATATATATACATATATATGTATATCTATATATATACATATATATACATATATATCTATATATATACATATATATCTATATATGTATGTATGTATATAACATATATATACATACATATATAGATATATATATATATATATATATATATATCC
>CANYLF012449186.1:0-17204 GCA_948193215.1 Bocquillonia castaneifolia
CATCAATTTCATCACTATCAAGATAACATTGCATTTTAATTTTCCAAAATGCAAAGTCATCACCATTAAAATAAGGCTTGAGACCATACAATCCACTTTCACTCCCCATGGTTGATCTTTGACTCCCAATGAAGGTTAAAATGAGCAACAAGGCTCAGATACCAACTGAAATACCAAGAGGGGGGGTGAATTGGTGCAGAATTAGAATTTATAAAATGTTACACGAATGGATTAGGAAAGAAAAGAAGAACACAAAAGGTTTATAGTGGTTCGAACCCAACTTGTCCTACATCCACTCTCCCAAATACACAATTTGGGCTTCCACTATCCACCGACGATACCAAGGAGTTTTACAAGGCTATCTCCAACCTTAACAATGAGTTTTACCCAAGGCTAACTCACAAACCCTAGTGTTTCCAAGAGGCTAACACCAAATCTTTACAATGAAGATTTCAATAGGTTATCGTCAACGTTTACAAAGAGAATTCTAAGGCTCTCTCCAAACCTAACCCTAGTGTTTCCCCAACTCACCAAGAATTGACACTAGTACATGGATAACTAATTCACTCAACACAAGCAATAAATGCTCTAGAGTTCTAGCTGCCTATAACCAAATAACCAAAGATTACAAATGATTGAAAAATGAGTTTATAAGAGTTTGGCTATCAAAGAATTAATGGTCTTGCATGAAGAACATTTATGATGAGTATTTATAGCCAAAATACCCAAAACTAGTTGTTAGAGACAACCCAAAAAGTGTGTCTAACGGCTAGAAACTTTTTCATAAAGAATCTGAAAATTGTCAGGTCACGGGTGCGGCTTGATCAGTCACGGGTGCGATCTACCAACTGCTAGTTTTCTTAGAGACTCCCTTGAATGCCGCGGGCGCGACATCTATAACTGCGGGCGCGAGATCACTAGGCAGAGGATGACTTTGAGAGCTGGTCTCTGTTTGATCAAATTGAGGGTGCGATATCTCTAATCCCGGGCGTGAAATCGCTGGGCAGTAGATGCTTGAGAGGAGCGGTTTGCTTGCTTATGGAGCGCTTCTTCTTGATCAAACTCTGAGGCGATTAGTCTATCGCGTTGCGAAGAAGATGCCTTTTTAGTGTAGCGGCTAGATGGCCTTGTAGGAGCGGCTCTCTATTTGAATTAACCGCATGTGCGAAAGAAGATACCTTTTAGAGAGTGCGGCTTGATTGCTTTTAGAGCGGCTTCTTCTTTGATCAAACAACGGGTGATTTTAGTGATGTCATGAGTAGCGGCTTGATTTCATTGAGGAGCGACTTCTCTCTGATAAAATCACAGGGGTGATTTAATCCATTGCTGGCGTAACTTCGAACCTTCTGAAAGGGGTTCTTTGTTTCTCAAATCGCGGGTGCGATTTGGTCAAGTTGCGGGCGCGACCTCGAAGTGTATAGAAGCCTTCTAAGTTTTCACTAAAAAGTCTGGGCGTGATTTCCTTTTTACGGGCGCGCTTTGTCACTGGTCGCGGGGGTGATCCTCACATTTTGAGTGCGATATATAGTCGTGGGCGCGGCTCCCCTTTGTTGTGGGCCCGGTTTGCTGAAGTCATTTAAAATTAGCTTGATTGAAAACCTACACACTTGGGAACTTTGTTAGACAAAGATAAAGGGTTGTTAAACTCAAAATAAGATGGATTGATGCCACAAAAGCCAACAACCATGAACGGCCTAAGTCCTACCTTGAAAATTCCCAAGAAATTATCAGAAAGAGAACTTGTGGTTATCGTAAAAAGAAAAAGCAATAGATGCATTCTAGTCACTTAAACATATTTTCAGGCAAGCATTTTGTCCCATAGGCTAAGGACATTTGAACAGGTGAAAATGGGTATCATAATATAAAGTAGTAAACAACAAACGATGTCAAACAAGGTGTTTAGATAAAAATCTTCATTTAAATCACCAAGTCCAAGAAAAATATCAAGAGTACATAGGGTATCAACATGCATTCCATAGATTAAATAGGTTAAGATGGAAATGGAGAATACCAGAAAAGAAAAGACTTACTGTCGTTGAAGAAACATTCCGACTAGCTCAGCAAATGGCTTGTCAGTAGCAGTAGAGACACCGGCGTAAAAAAGAAGTAATGGTGGCCGGAAATTTAGGAGTTGTTGATGTTCGTCGGGGATAGGGAAAATGTTTGGATATTTGGAACAGAGAGAGGGAAAATAAAGAGTTTTTGAAATGGTGATGGTAAATGAAAAGAGGGAAAGTGAACAATTTTATCTAAAAATCTGAACTGATGCGAATGCTCAACAGGACACGTGTCAACAAGCATCGTTTGACATTTATGACAACCTTCAGTGTTCTCTGACACTCGCCCGTCTGTAGATGGTCTTCAAAGGGAATATGTTTAATGGGGGCCACTCTTAGAAAGTCATGCTTCCAAACGGTTCGCCTTTGTTAAAAGAAAGTTACCGTAAGACGGTTCGCCAAAGATTGAAATTACCCTCAGAGCTAAGTCTTTGACATTAGCACTACTGGGGGGGACTTGTGATACGAAGCACTAATTTAAGCCCAAAAGGCCTAAAGGGCCCATTGTATGCTAGGCTCACGTTAGCCTTCTACAAGTTTTAACACTTTGAATCCTAAGTCAAGGGGGACTCTCTTCACACGGGGAGTTCCTAATCTTAAGGGGATTTTGACTCTTAATAGCAAAGGAGGACTCCTAAGCATATTAGGACAAGGATTCCTAGGCTTAATGGGTTTGTTCCAACCACTATATATAACCCCTGAGAGGATCAGGTATCATCTTCTCATTCATATACACTTACAACTCTCAAGAGAATACCTCTAACTTAAGCATCGGAGTCAGACCCCGGGGACCACCCCAAGCCTGCCCTTGTTTTGCAGGTTTCGGTGACTTAGCACGACTCAGTCAACATTCAGGCAAGGGGAGCGTCCTGAACGTTTCACTTCCTCTCACTGGCGTATCTAAGGGGGGCAAGGGGGGTCATTGCTAGGGGTGTGCAAACTGCGGTTTGGTTCGGTTCGGTTCCCGAATCAGTCAAACCTTGCGGTTTGGCGGTCATGGTTTGGTGAAACCAAACCAAACCGCTACTACATAAAAACCGAAGTCGAACCAAACCAAATTAATTATTTATTTTGGTTCAGTTCGGTTCGGTTAGTCCGTTTACTTTTTTATTTTTTTAATTTTTAAATATTTTTATAAATAATTATTATACTTTTTTATACATATTTATAAAAAAAATTAATAAGAATATATGTACATAAATATTATATATAGATATATGTATAATATATATGAAAAATATATAAAAAACATATGAAATGTATACAAAATAAAAAAAATAAAAAAATAAAAAATTGAATTGCGGTATTTGGTTCGGTTCGGTTTTCCAAACCCTCAAACCGAACCGCAAACCGCAAAACGCAATTTCTGAATTCCTCCAATGAAACAGCATAATCGAACCTAATTAGTCGAATCAAAATGTAAATTTCGACTCGGTTTGGTTCGAAAGTGCGATTCAATTCGGTTTTTGCACAGCCCCAGTCATTGCCCCTAGCCCCAAAAAATTTTCAAAAAATCCTCTTGAAACATTTTTATATTTCAAGTTTGTCCCCCTTAAAACTAGTTTTTTACCCCCCTAACTGTATAAAGATTTTTTAAAACCCCCTTAAAAAATTTTTATATTTCAAGTTTGCCCCCCAAAATTAGTTTTTTACCCTTTTAACTCTTAAAAATGCCCTTCTAACTCTTAGAAAAATTTAAATATTCCCTTGAAAATTTTGAAATTGTATATATGTGCACTTATAAAATTTGTGTTGCCCCCTCCACCGAAAGTTCTCGATCTGTCACTGCTTCCTTACCCGGCTATATTATAGTCAGACACGAAGTCGTGACTTAAACCTGATTGCAGCTGCCAAAAGATTAGCTGCAGCTACTGCTCTACGTGTCTATCTTTCCATGGCAACTGGATACTTCAACATGATTGCAGCTACAATGACGATTTCTTATGCGGCACTCTCTTTCACGCCCATGCCTAGTTTTGCCAGCAGTAAAACACACGAACACACGCTCTTTATCTCTTTCTCTGTGTGTGTGTGTGTGTATATATATATATATTTAATTGATCTGTTTAAATTTCCATCCAGACATGACTCATTCTGAGCCTGTGATTTCAAGTGCTGTTAAATTTGAAGCGAAGCGCGACTCAGCTTTCAACTACCTGACGCAGAATAGGTAAAGATAAAAAAAATAAAGACAATAGTTTTTCAACACTTTGGTCTCAGCTGGAGTTATATTATATGTATATGTACCTATACATGTATTTAGTTTAATTTCGCTACTTAAATCTCATGATAGAGCACAGAACATCGACGATTCTAAGACTACAATTTACCCGGCCAGGTGGGGGGTATGCACTTTTGGACCTCGACCTTGGATCTCATCTCTAGACTCTGACAAACGTACTGCGAGAGGAAAACTGCCCTTTAATAAAGGTTACTATTGCTGTGTCTCTTCATTTTGATTAGTCCATTCATCAGTTGATCTATTGAAATATAAGGATTCAAATATTTAACGCATGCATCTCATGACATTTGCAGATGAACTGCTGAAAGAAATCGTTGAGCAGCCTAATATCTATAAAAAGACAGACCCAGCTCATTCCATGACTACATATGCGGATATTGAAGAGGGTAATGGTGCTCTTGTACCAATAAAAAATGACAGCCCCATGAAAGTACAATTTCTCAAGTCTACGTATATATTGCTTGAAATTTCCTTTATATCTCATGATTTTAATTTGGGTATATATATTATGCATATATAATAATAATACATATATTGAGTCCATCGGTCCCTTTGGGCTTTTGCAGCTGAGTTTCCATTACAATAAGTATAAGAGTGATCAAGACAAACCTGTTGAAACAAACGAAGCAGAAAAAAAAGCCGAAAGCGAACTCCAGAAGAGCTTTACACATGCAAACATAGATTTGAAGCTGGTAATTAGAGAGATTGATTATACTTTGATAAATTAGAATGTGTTTAACTTCGATATATTATTGGCGATCAATTAATTATAATTATCATATTGTAGGATTTGAGAAAGGATTCAATGGCATGCGAGTGGGTGGGGCGCGAAGGATTATCGTTCTTGTTGATGTAAGAATCCCCATCCCATAATTCCTTCTTTTTTTTTTTTATGTACTGCGAGGCAAGGCCGAGGTGGACACTTGTTCCCTTTGATGAGTGGAGACACTTGAGGTGCCTAAGCTGCATTTGTTCCTTCAGTCCTCTGTCCAATTAACTTTTTTTTTACCTCTATGCCTTTCCACTACATCACTACCACTCCCCTTTAATACTTTGTCAATCTGTCAATAAGTCCAATTATCAAAATTTTCTACCTCCGCCTTGAAAAAGTAGAGGAACAATGAAAGTTAATTGCACACTTGACCCAAGTCCAATCCATTGAAAAGTTGCAATCCTTCTATCTCAAAACAGTTGAGCAATTTTAATTAATGGTCTTTTAATTTTTTTCTATCTCCCACCATCATTACTCAAATTTTATGTAATTAGAAAATTCCCAAATTATGATTTTGTAATACAAAAATCTCCATTACCAGTGTTAATTTATTATTGTTAATCATTTTTTATCATTTTCTATTTAGAATACAATTGAGTATATTTTATTATTTTCTCTTACCAAAATTGAGACAATTTGAACATTTTCTTTATTTTCTATGAATTTCTCAATTTTATTCAACTAAAAATAGAAAAAATAATTTGAAGGTCAAAAATTATTTTTATTTTTTTATAAATTAGATTTCATTTTTCTTGATTCAAATACAAAATTTCACATTAAAATTCATTAAAAGAAATGAGAAGTGAGCACTAAAAATGGAAATTTTTACGTTACAAACTCACAGCTGAGAGATTTTATGGTTAAAAAAAATTGATGGATGGTGGTGAGAGATAAGGAAGTTGGAGGAGCCTTGTGAAAATTATCTAAAAAGTTGGCTAAATGTTTTTTTTTTCTTACATTACATCACAAGTTCGAAAGGACTTGTTAGCAATAATATGGAAGGATGGTTTAATTCAAACATTATTACGTACACTGCTTTGCAACGACTTTTTTTCACCCTTTGAGATTGACTTTCTTAATTTCTTTTTCCTTCATTATTCCCTGCCCTGATTTCCCACAGGAAAAAGATCCGAAGGTTTATGATGTGGAGTTGGTCCGGGTTTGCCCATCAAAATTTTGCGAACTTCGAAGGTTTCTTCGTTTTGATTGAGGACGCTACCGACCGGCTTGTAACCCGTTCAAAAATTTATAAACTAAATAGCGTTTTTATCGTTTTTCGGTAGCTCTTGGAACATGGAATATATAATTTGGGTGTTGTACTTTTGCATTTTATGCTTTGTAGTTCCTTTCATGTCATTTTGTACTTATTATGATGCATTTTGTTATTCAGCCAACTAGTATCGATCATTAATATTAATCCTATAATGTAACACATCATGTATTTCCAATAATAAATTTATCCTTGGACAAGTTACCATTAGGAATTTTTGTTAAAAAGCTACATCTTGTTTACTCTCCAAGTGTTACGGTAAAATGGACTTTTCAGGGATCTATATTCATGGAAAAATGACTCAATAAACCCAAAAACTACCTTAAAGGAATAAAACATAAAACAGGTACTGTTGCAAAGAAATTAGCTGGAAAAAACCAGCACTTCAAAGTAGATCTTTTGTGGCAATTTTTTTTTTTGAAAACATCTTTTGTGGCAATTTATTTCTGAGAAAATAAATTTTGCCACTAAAATCGTAAGAATAGTTACTTTTTGTGGCAAATTCAAAATTTCCCATAAAAGCTTTGTTATCAGTGTGGAAAATAAATATTCGCCATAAAAAAGGAAAAAAAAAAAAAACGCGTCCGAAGCCCGATCAAAATTTTGGTTGCACTGCACTTAACTATTAAAAGAAAAAAAAAAAAAACAACAAAAAATGCATCTCTCTTAATTTTTTTTCATGCCTAAAGAATAAAGAATCCCAAATGGAAAACTCTTGATTAAGATCTGCTCGCTTCATCAATTCCAATCTTTAATTAGAAGTTTTATTTGTCAATTTTATTTTAATTTCACAATTAGTTGATCTTTCTAGAAATCTTTAACCTTATTACATTGTGTTTTGAATCTCTACGATTTCTGATCTAAACCAAAATTGTTTACTTTTCAGCACATTGACGCTTGGAATCCTTAACAGTTAAGGTAAGAATTTTGTCTAGTTCTTATTTGCAAGTCCCTGTCTTTGGTTTAAATCTTAATCGCTAATGACAGATGCTATTTCATTTTGTTATTGTTAATTTTCATCTAACCTCGCTCTACTTTTTTTTTTTTTTGGTAACTATAAAATTGTATAGACTGTTTTTCGAGCATCAGAATCAGAACTCCTTAATTTTCTTCTTTGTGTGCTTGGTAAATCAAAAATTTCAACGAAATGCAAAAAAAAAAAAAAAAAAGAGATCTCATTTTGTTCCTTTTTTTCTCTGTTTTTTCATCATATTGCTTTAGGTTTTGACCATGGAGGTTTTTGATCACATTTATTCAATTTGGTGATAAGGGATTTAAGGGGCTTTCTTTTAAGTCAAAATGTTCCATTTTTTTTGTTAATTTAGATCTTGGCACGCCTATTATTCATGTTCCTGCTGCTCAATTTTATGATTGGATTTCACAGATTATTTCTAATCAGGAACATATGGTTGAAAAAATTTTAGCAAAAGAAAATGGCTTGCCCAGTGCATCTAATCTAGACTTTGCCATGACTGATGCCTGCACAAGTTCAATCAAGCCTTCACCAAGTGACAGAGGATCTAGTTTTATTGAGGGGATTTCTAAATATTCATATGTAAAACAAGCATCAGATCTTAAAGGTTAGTTTTGTGAAACTTTAAAATGTTCTATTACATGTGATTTTGAGTTAGAAAATTCCTCAGTGGCCATGTAGTGCTTTTAGGTTCCATCCATTATTTTCAGTTGTAAAATTTGTCTTACTAATTGTTGAAATTTGATTTGTTATAGCATTGTGAGTATGGTTTATCACCTATGCTTTTTCTGGAGTTACGTTCTTATAGCTATTCTATGTAATTTATTATTATATTCCTTGCTGAATTTGGAATGGTACCTCTTGTTTCTTCTTTGTTGAGTTCTTTTGATTGTTTAATGTAATGCATGCACATACACATTATCATTCCTTCAAGACATTTTGGCAATTCATAATATTGTTGACTGATTTAATTTAAATACAAAGTTTATTAACATCAAACTTTTGAGTAAATTTAATTGAATTGAAAGATGTCTTTGTAATTCACCATTATAACTAGCGAAATGTGTGTACTATATTGTTGTAAAAAAAGCTTTATTTAATATCTCCTTACTTCATTGTAGCAAATAAAGTAAGTTCCTTCTCATCTCAAGCCAGAGAATATTGCTATCGGCAAATGTTTTACAAAGTTGTATACCCTTAAGTTTAGGCCGACCTTTACCTCGTTTGTTTTCAGAAAGAGTCTTCGCTGGACCTCGGGTAAGAACTCTTTGCTGAAATAAAACATTATTGTTTATTGTTTCTTAAAGACAACTGAAATATATACTATTTTTGGTACAAAATCATGTCAACTTGGAAATTGTTTATGGGTCTTTTCTTTGGGTTTCTATTTTTCTATTGAAAGCTAAATCTTCCTTCCCACCCATGGCTGTTGTTGAAAATCTGAATGCCTTTGATATTAATTTTAAGCAATTAAAATACTGAGGTTTGAGGGTAGAAATTAATTACATAAAATTTTGGGTGTTTTTGAATCTTTTGATTGATTGTAGGAGCATAAGTTAGACACGATCAATGTTTTTAAAGTGAAACACTCTGCTGTTTGATTGATCTTTTCTTGCAATTTCTTTTGATTAACTGTAAGAAAAGAATGCATAATTTTATTGAGAATTTTTTTGATTTTGAGTGAATGGTAGAAAAAAAATTTTGTTGTGTTGTTATATAGGGAATTAAGACTCCGCCCAAGTCTTTTCTTTTGAGGAAAATTATAATTCATTCATTTTACAATAAAAATTAATAAAAACTCAAGATTATAAAAAAACTGAAGATTTGGATGGTGATTGATAGGTCTTTACAATCTTTCTCAACTTGTTGTTCTCATTCTTTTATGACTATATATAGTATACAAAAACTGATGTAATTTTGCCAAAAGTAACAATGCTGGAAAAAAATTCTCTCTATAAAGATTGAGTTCTCAACTGTAAACATAGTTGTTATACTTTCCCTTGAAGCGGCTTTCTCAAATAATACCGTCTCTAAGGCTTGCTACCTAACTTCTGCAGTCTCTATACTACAGCACACTCCACATTGTGTTTGTGAATTGTGAAGTCATATTGCTACAGTTGTGAGATTGTGTCTAATCCAAAAATAATGTTACAATTAACAATATTATATTTAAATTTTAAATAACTTTAGTCATCAAATCATTGGACTGGTTTCTTTATTGGTTGAATTATGATAATAATTTGGTAAAATTCTTTACTTCTGATCATTAATGGGATAAGCTTTTTCTTATTTTATAACAAGCTTCTTTATTTGTAAGATAATATCATAAATTTATGGTTGGATAGTCATGAATGGATTTTTTTTTAATATTTTTCTTATGCATTACAGTGATCATGAGCAGAGCTGTCAAGTATATCGTATCATTCTAATAATTGTTGTTTTCATGGTGCAGGCCATAAAAGTTAGTTATGGACATGTTGGATATTGGACTCAAGCACCTGATCTCTTTTCTTTTTTTTTTTTTATGTGGAATTTCCTTATTACTTGTGCCTAGATTATATCTTCAAATGACAGTGCTATGACTCTTTACTTTTGTTAGTATAACTATTGCTGAAATTCATGTGTGTGTGTATACAGAGTTGTCCATTTGTCTATCACTTCTAGTGGCGAAGTACTGGCGAAATATATTTTCGCCACAAACACTTTTAGTGGGGAAATTTTGATCTTTTGTAGCAAAAATTGTCCCCACAAAAAGTGCAATTTGTTGTAGTACGGGTAACTTGTTTCTTTGAAAAACGCTTAGAAATTCATTTTGTATTTAAAATTTAAGCTTCAATCTTCAAATATCAACTACCAATAATGAAAAACAAATTTTCTAAAACACATTCTACCCCTGAAGCCGTTCATTCTGTGTCTTAAAAAGTGAAACATTGATTGCTTGTATTGATCACCAATTGGATGAGTACTTGAACTCAATCAAAACTTGAAACAATTATATACACATCTTGCGCATACACATTAAATAGTAACCCATTTTATCAAAATGAAGAAAAATAAAAAACTCAGGGGTAACTGTAAGCCAACAATTATGTATTCTAAAACTTATTAAACAATGTAGAATATGAATATTGTAATAACTAAATTTTCTAAAAAAATATAAAATTAAATGTTAAAAATATTTAGAATTTCTTTTCAAAAATCTATAATGATTATTTAGTTGGTTGACACTCGCCTTTAAATAAATGTGATTTGTTGATTTCAGTACTATAAATCATTTTTCGTCTTATGAGAAAATTACAAATATAACTTTTAAATTTATAAATTTGGAATAAAATAATTTTTATTAAATTTGAAAATAAATTTTTATTTAACTTAAAAAGTAATAAAATGCATGATTTAACATTATTTATAGTTGCAAATTTATATGGACTAACTATTAGTTAAAATATTTTTTTTGATAGGTAACTATTAGTTAAAATATGATGTTCTTCAAATATTATTTGAGAAAAATTTAACAATCGTGAAATTGAAGTCCATGTCTTAGTAAATTATCGTAATTATTTAATTTATTGAATGAGAATCAAATAAATTGTATTTGTCAATAAGAAGAAGAAGAACAACAACAACAACAACAACAATAAGAACAACGAGAAGAACAACAACAAGTAGAACAACAACGAGAACAACAACGACAAGAACAACAACAACAACAACAACAACAAGAAGAGCAACATCATCAGCAATAGCAACAGCAACAGCAACAACAAAAGCAGCAACAACAACAGCAACAATAGCAATATCAATAAAATAACAGCAACAACAATAACAACAACAGCAATAGCAGCAAGAACAACAATAAAACACCAGGAACAGCAACACCAACAACAACAGCACCAACAATACCAACAACAGCAACAACAACACCACCAACAACAACAGCAGCAGCAAAAGTACCAACAACACTAACAACAACAACCACCACCACCACCACCACCAACAACAACAACGACCATGTGACAAGGGAGGAGAAGGAAATATAACCCATTTGGCCCTTGCATTCTCTTCTTATCTCTGTAGTAGCCCATCATCTTCTCCAACTCCGATCAACTGATTCCAGCCATATCAGAATATGATTCAGGTATCGTTGGAAAAGTTATGCTCTCTTTTACCTTCGCTTACCTTTTTCCCCAAAGTCATTTGGAATTATTGGAGAATTGAACACTTGGAGATCTAGGGGGCCGTCACCATAGTTCTACCATATACGGTCATTATTGGCGTCACTCGATCATGAAAATGAAGTTAGTAGCTTGGAGAATGTCGGGTAGTAGCGTCTGTGACAGTGGCAACAAGCAAGGGAGGTTGATTACCATTGGGTGGCTTATTTCAATTTTCTTTTTGTTTTAGATATTCTTTGCTGTTGTTGAGCACATGAAGGTAAGGTATGGTTTCATGGAGCTGGCACGCTCCAAACTAGAGCTTTAAGTGGCAAAATCACCACCTCCAACTATTGCATGTGGGGTCGCTAGAAGTGGCAGTGGATCCACCTAAAAAATTAATATTTTATTTTTAATAAGTAGTATAAATTTTTCTAAGTATTTTTTTTATAACCGGACCTTAGTGTCACGGACTTAGGATTTACCTATGCGTATCCGTGCAGCACTTAGGCACACTTGTGTGTTAAGATGTGATATCTTTTATGGCATGTGTACTCTTTTTTTTATGATCGTTGCTAAACCTTTCAACAATCATTGTTAGACCTTCCAACAATAATTGCATCATCATGCATGCCACCGTTTATTTGTTGATTTCAAATACACTTTTTCATAAGAGTCCTCTTGTGTCATGAAGTAAGAATTTGAAATCTTATTGGCTTCATCACCATTTGAGGAGTCATCATCCCAAGCACTCTCGAAGGCTTTCCTCTTTGGCTCTGGACAATCCAGTTTGAGGTTTCCATGCTTTCCACATCCATAGCAAGTAATGGCATTTCCTTTGCTTTCTACTTAGCCATGCCATTATATGTGCCCTTGATTATATTGAAACTTTGAATCCACCAATTAAGAATGTATAATACACTTCATTTAAAATTTTATTTGATTGATGGATTTAGTTTCCTACAAAACAAATTAATTTGGTACTTTTGGTATCTAAAGATACTTGGGTCCTTTAACGTTAGTACATGTGCCCTCAGGAACCCAAACCAACTTTATTTTGGATTCTTTACTTTTCATAGCACATTTGTATGAAATATGACCAAAATCACCACAATAGAAATAATATTTATTAAATGAGGATTAATTCTATCTCTATGTGGTGATGCATGATGAGCTCTTTTCCTAAAAGTGCAAAAGTATAATTTATGCCCATATGCATGACAATAATGGCAATAACCATGAAATGTACATGCATCTTTAGAATTATCCATCTTGCAACCCTTTACTCTAAGAACATCATTGTTATGCTTTAAATGATAATTATGGAAAGAATGATGTTTCTTAGAAGCTAGACCATAAGAGTGTTGGCCCTTAAAAGCAAATGGCTTATAAGGTTGTTGCTTCCTATATGGCCCATACATGAATGCATAATTAGATTTAGCTTTAGTGTGCACATGCATTCTTCTAGCATTTTTATGCTTGTGAGTGGATGATTATGCTCTATCATGCTTTGCTCTAGTCAGCATGATGATGTTGATGGATGATCACAAGTTGATTCATGTCTTATGCATAATGATCTTTGAGATGCAAGAGAAATGTCCAAATTTTCTTTTTCTTTTAAAAGCTTTGAAAAAGAAAATTTTAACTCATCATTCTCCTCTTTGAGAAATGTATTTTCTCTTTTGGATTCTTTACTTTTCATAGCACATTTGGTGGAAATATGACCAAAATCACCACAATAGAAACAATATCTATTAACTAACATGCTAATTCTATCTCTATGTGGCGATGCATTACAAGCTCTTTTCTTAGAATTGCAAAATTATGCTCTATGTCCATAAGCATGACAACAATGGCAATAACCATGAAATTTACATGCATTTCTAGAATTGTGCCTCTTGCAATCCTTTATTCTAAGAACATCATTGTTGTGCTTCAAATGATAATTTTGGAATGAATGATGTTTCTTAGGAGCACGACCATGAGAATGTTGGCTCTTAGAAGCAATTGGCTTATAAAGGTTTTTACTTCCTATAAGGCCTATACATGAATGCATGATCAGATTTATATTTAGAGTGCACATGATTCTTCTAGTATTTTTATGTTTGTGAGTGGATGATTGTGCTCTATATCATGCTTTGCTCTAGTCAATTTTGTGGTGCATTATGATGTTGTTGGATGATCACAAGTTGATTCATGCCTTACACATAATGATCTTTGAGAGGCAAGAGAAATATCTAAATTTTCATTTTCTTTTAAAAGCTTTGAGATAGAAGATTTTAATTCATCATTCTCCTTTTTGAGAAAATCATTTTCTCTTTTCAAGCTTTCATTTTCTTTGAAAAACGTTTTCAAAATTTTGAGACTTTTTCTTAAATTCATCTTTGTCTTTTTGTAAATCATTTTTAGAGAGACTCAAAGAAAATATTCCATCTTGCAAAACCTTAATTTTCTTTTCAAAATTATCAATTTCCTATTTGAAAAACTTGTTTTTCTTTTTGGGTTTCTCAAGATCATTATGAATAACCATGTATACATTTAACAAATTATCAAATGAAAGCACATCATCATCATCATTCATATGATCACAACTAGAGGTAGAAGAGTTTGATGTTACCTCATTGAAGTCATTTTCATTTAATTGCCCACTTAAGCTTGAGAAAGTTAAGCAATCCATTCTTCTTTCTCTTCTAGATTGTGATTCCTCATCCACAAGAGCAATCAAACAAGCATTGTCAATGATTGAACAACATTGAGAGCTTTCCTCACAAGAATTCTCATCTTTAGGCTCATTTACTCCTTGTTGATGTGACAACTTTTCTTCATTATCTATACACATCTCAACTACATCTCAATTCTTGGGATCATATATGGAATCAAGAGATTTTCATATATCATAAGCATTAAAGCATGAAGAAATGTTAGCATAAGCATCATCATAGAAAGAGCTTTTAAAAACATGCATTGCTTTAAGATTTGAGGAAAATATATGTAAATCATTTTTATTCCAATTTTCTCTTGGAATCTCCACATGTTCTCCATTGATCCTTTTGGTGGGTGGCTTCCATTCTTCCTCTATACAATCCCAAGCATCTATTACATCACTATCAAGGCAACATTGCATTTTAATCTTCCAAAGTGCAAAGTCACCACCATCAAAAGAAGGCTTGAGACCATACAATCCACCTTCACTCCCCTTGGCAGATCTTTAACCCCCAATTAAGGTAGAAATGAGCAACAAGGCTCTGATACCAATTGAAATATCCAAGATGGGGGGGTGAATTGGTACGGAATTAGAAATTAAAAATTGCTTTAAGAATGGATTAGGGAAGAAAAGAAGAACATAAAGAATTATAGTGGTTTAGACCCAACTTGTCCTACATCCACTCACCCAAATACATAATTTGGGGTTCCACTATCCACCAAGGTTTACAATGAGAGTTTTCACAAGTTCATTTTTAACTTAGTGTTTACAAGGCTCACACTAAACCTTTATAATGAGTTTTCCCAAACCTCACCACAAACCTAGTGTTTCCAAGAGGCTAACACCAAACCTAGTGTTTACAAGGCTAACACCAAACCTTTACAAGAGAGTTTTGATAAGCTAACTCACAACTTAGTGTTTATTACGGCTAACACCAAACCCAACCCAGTGTTACCCAATCCTTGCAAAGATTGATACTAGTACAAGGTAGAAAGATCACTCAACCCAAGCAACAAATGCTCTAGAGTTCTAACTACCCACGCATAACCAAAATGTGCTAAAATTACCAAGAAATTAATTCTATGTTTGAAAGAAATTATGAGAGCATTATGGAGATGGTTGTATCTCCAAAATACTCATTTTGATGGGTATTTGTAGGCTCATGAAGTTATAGGACCGTTGGTCACACATCCCTATCAAAATATCCACTTTTTAGGGCTGTTTTAAAAGGCATGTCGGAGTGCTGGTCAAGCCCGTGAAGTACCGGTCGTGGGGCGAATTTTAAATCTCCAATGGCTACTTTAAAATATGATTGTTGGGAATATCAGGGCCTCCGATCATGCCCGCGAGATGCCTCAATCGCGCCCACAACCAAAGTGGCTAGATAAGGCTGTGGCTGCTGCCACTTTGTTCGCGGTCGTGATATTTATGGCCGTGGTCATGATTTTGCGACACTTATAACTTCTTGTAGAGAACTCCAAATGCTCTGAAATATTTATGGTAGAATATTCAAGCCTTTCTCTACAACTTTGTATTTCACAAAAATTTCCCACTTCCACCGTTTTCATGCCCTAAAAAATCAAGACATTTTGGTGCTCTTATATTCCGAGAACTTCTCATTCTGACAATATACAGCTCCTTTTGATGTGATTCAAAAGCCATATGAAACTAGATTTCCAGCGCTACATATACATAAAATTTCATGTTCATATTCTATCCTTAGAAGTTCTGGCATCATTTTAAACATGACCCATGTGCACAGTCAATCCCGAGCATAATTCACTTAAAAATCTATAACTCCCAAAATAATGCTCCAAATTGATTTTTGATTTTTGATATAGAAAGTATACATCCATAGTTTCCATCATATATAATTTGACCATATAGCATCTCAATAGATGTGCCAAAAGCTACTCTAAAAACCGGCTTAGTGTGTAGTCCCATTATTGGCTTTTTTGGTTTTCTTCAAAGCTTGATTCTCTAATCAACCTTAACCATTATCAAACTCTCCAAATCATATCTTAAGCTTCTAAACTCCAAGCCCTCACCTTTTTCCAAGTGTTTTCATTAGGTTCACACTTAAACCTATATACCTAAGCTAATGTTCACACATAAGTTTAAGCTAGCTCTTAAACCAAGTGTTTTCTTAGGATAACACTTAAACTTATCCAAGTACATAAGCACTCATCAAAGCTCATGAACATTCTTCACTATCACACTTAAGAATTTCATCATCTTAGGAGCTTAGATGAAACGACCCGAACTCAAAACAATATAATAAGATCTTAAAAACATAATAATAGTAATTAATCTTAAATTAAAATTCAAATAAAACTCCCTCCAAAATATATATTTTTTTTTTACTGAAAATAGGGTGCAACGATCGTTGTCCAATTAGCAACGATCGTTGTATAATTAGCAACGATCATTGTTGGATGAACAGTGATCGTTGTGAAAACATGAAAATTTGCCGAAAAATCCAGTAGAGTACACGAGCTCGTGGGAATCAGCAACGATCATTGTGAACCTAACAACGATCGTTGTAAATTTAAAAAGCTTGAAACGGACAATTTTTCCAAAAATCACAGTTTTAAAACAAAATTCTCGACTTTTCCCTGTAAAAGCATACTCCCATAGACTCAAAATCAATATATATATATACATCCACTTCTCAACTTTAAAACACAGTACAATTTTATTTAAGGAACATCAAATCTTATTAAACATATAATTAACCTCAAAACCTCTTTATATAGATTTCTCAAAATATATACATATATGTACAAAAACATATCAAACTTATCTCACTCCCCTTAATTACATTCCAACCCAAATGCATATAAACATGCTTGTGCTCATGGTCCTCTAGCCAACCTGATTCTCTATTAAAATGCACGTGAGCTCTACTATCAACAGACTATCGACAACCTGAAAAACAATGCCAAGGGGTGAGTTGGCAACTCAATAAGCATTTAATTAAATCAACCTTGAATACACCAAATTGAAATTACCAAACACATATACCACACAAC
>CANYLF012450035.1:0-12489 GCA_948193215.1 Bocquillonia castaneifolia
AAGGTTTCTGAAGGAATATAATGAACTTGCATGTTCCAATCTTGACCTTTCTAGGCGGAATGAATAGCAGACGGAAGAATAATACAAGCTACAAATCCATGATCTATTACGATATAAAGAATTTAGATACCCTATACAAAAGAAGTGTCTGCAAAGAAGAATCACAAAGCTGTCAAAATTTGGCTGAAAATCAAAAATCAACAAGGGTGCATAATTTTGTTAAAGATGCTCATTTGGAAAATTTTGCCTCAACTAGTAACCAAGTATTACAATCTGTTTCTCAACATGGACCAAGTTCAATTCCGATGCTTAGAAGAGTTTGAGCAGACTCCAACGCCATTTTACCTCCAAGCTCCAAGACCTTTTCATCCATCACATCTCCTTCACTCTCTTCTGACCACTTGGTTGAGCTAGATGCTGTTTGACTAGATAAATTATCAATTTTCTTGCAGTGAGCACCATTCAAATTGGAAGTAGGGGAAATATGAACCAGACTTTTTGAACCTTTCTGTTTCTTAGGTACTTGTTCGTCATGATCATGTTTGCCCTCGTATGTAATTGTTGTGGAAGTCGTTGCATCATCTGTGCTTGTCTCGACACGCTTACGAGAAGGGCAGCCTGCTGATGTGCATCTGTAATAACTCCTACAGTTTGACCAGGATGAAAGTCGAAAGAAAAGACAAGTTCAAATATAAAAATTTTAGCTTGAACTAACTTGACCATGAAAATTTGCACAAAACTTAAAATCATTGAGCAAAGAACCAAATGACCAACACATGCCAAGAAACTGTGTTTAATATAAAAGGATTGTGTTAATGACAAAAATCCTCAGCATAAGAAGAATGTGCTACAACTTATCCAGTGATACATGCACAAGTTCATCAATAATTTACCTCAAGCAGGAATTGCCTTTCACCATTTTCTGACCATACTTGCGCCATCGAAAGCCATCACTTGACATGGAACCATCAGCAGCAGTATGCACAATAACAATATTGGCCTCCTTGTTAACTTTTAAGACAGGGTCTAATGATGTACTGTTTTCTTTCATCCTGTTTGAGACCAATTATAGGCATTTGAAATATAAATCAGAATTAAGTCTTAGTTTTGAAGACAGCTAAATCTATGAAGGACAAACCTTTTCAGCAACCCTGGTTCAGCACCAAACTTCCCCTGAACCTCAGCATTTGCAATTCCACAAGAATTTTTTTTCTTTTGTTCAGCCTTACTTGAAGAATAACTGTAAAGCAATAGTCACAAATAGTTAATATGCTAACAAAAATCTTAAGTTTAAAATAAATGAAGAGGACCATTTGAACAACTCACAATTTTTGCTCCTCAACCTCAATCCCAATATTACCACTAGAACTACTTGAACTCTGTTGTTCTGATTCAGCCAAGCACAGTGATGTTTGCCTGGCATCATCCTGACAAATAGACATTTCTGCACCATCTACCTCATTATCTGGATTAACAATATGACTGCTTGCAACGAGCTTACCAGATGATGAACATCCTCTTGGCATGTTGAATTTATTATGCTGGAGATCATGATTATGTTGACCTATGTAAATTGTATCAATAACCTGACTAGAGTGTTCACAACGTTGAACCTTCTTCTTTGCATGACAATTGGAATCTGCGCACCTGTAGTAACTTCTGGAACTTTTAGAGCCCTTAACCTGCTTCTGGCCGTACTTCCTCCAACTATACCCATCAGTGGCAGACGACTCCATAACAATATGGCGAAGGATAGAATTGTGATAAGGGGTTCTATGTTCCAATGTTATCCTGGGCATGTCTTCATGGGGTGTTGACAAAGGTTCTGATATTGTAGGTGCTGAAGAGGGCACAGATACTGCAGCTGGAGCTGGAGATGATATATCGGTAGAAGAATCTGCACATTTAGCCTTAAGTTCCAATTGTGCTTCGGCTGCTTTTGGCTTTCCTGTCTTGACACCTTTTGGGGATACCTCATATTGCCCCTACATCATAGATATCACATGATCGACATAAGAAGGATAATTAGGCAAAACATACAGGCAATCTGATATTCCATTCCATGCACGCAGCATTTTCTCACTTGTGATTGTCTATGTCATGGAATCCTTTTTCTATATCATTAACTAAAACAAATTGTACTTGCACACTCATCAACTGAGTTAACAGAAGGTATGGAAATTTTGAAATTGAATTTATCAGCTTGATCAACATGTACAAAATATTGTTACATACAAACTGATACTTTGACTTTGCAAATCAAAGATTCTCTAATGTATAACTAGCTAAACTGAAAATGAGAAATAATCAAAGTGCAGCTGTGATTGAAGCTTGCACACTGAGAGAGATTCTGATCATCATGATGACAAAGAGCTGGTGATGGAATGCTGAAACTATCTGCAATACAATTGTAAGTTCAAACTGCTCCGGCTCCACCTAAAACCAATTGAGACAATAATCTAAAAAAAAAGAAAAGCCATGACATGCCATGCCGACTGAATTCATATCTCAAACATAAAATGTCAATTTTTAACTTTTTCAAAGCCCAAGTTTAGATAAATTCATTATTCTCCAATGTCTATATATTAACAAAAAACTGCAGAAAAATGCAAAGACTAATAAGAGGGGCCCAAAAAAATGAACTACGTAATGCAATAAAAACTAACAATTGACTTCCTGATCTTCTATATGTATATATAAAGTAATTTAGTCAACAATGAGATGAAACATACTATAAAACTAAACTAACAGTGAACATCACATGTTTTTTTGCCTATATTTAATGAACATCACAAAGAACCAATACAATAAAAAAAATTAAAACCTAAAATCGATACAATAAATTATTAGAACAAAACAGTAGCCAATCAAATTAAATATCCCACATTCAAATACAATACACATGAAAATAAATTAAATAAACAAAAACCCATGAAAGGAATGGAAGAAAAGACCTGAAATTTGACAGATGAAGAAGAATTGTTAGTCAAGACAGTTTTGAGTAGGTTAGAGAAAGAAGCTGAATCAGCCATTGATGAGTCACGCATGAGGAAGAGGTTTTAAAGCCTTAAAAAGAGAGGAGAAAAAAGAACGAGACGGGTATTAATAAAAGAGTGATGTTGGTATCAAAAGTGCATAAAGATCCTAACTTTTCAGGATTATAATGAAAAATTGGAGTGAGAGTGCTCTGTTTTTGTTTGTTCGGTTAAACATAAAAAAAGAAGAAGGGAAGGGAAGGGAAGGGAAGGATTTATTTGGAAGGGAAGAGAGAAAGAGACAGAGAGGAGAGGGAATAGAATAGTTGGGGCCCGTGTATTCCTTTTTTTGACTAAAAGTTGACCAGGCAGTTTTGTTGCCTTGCCATTGCCACCTTGGGTATTGTTTTTGGGGTTTGACCATCTAACATCATCATACTATTTTAGTAGATTTCTTAATAATCTTTTACTGCTATTAGTAGTAATAGTATTTTTTAAATGTTTAATGTTATATTAGTTTAGGGCTTTCTTTCTTTGTTTTTAATTTATATATCTACCTTAATTGCCCTTTTCGGCTGGCTTCTTGGGATTAGAGCACTGAGTAATGTATCTATTAACTATTGATTGTGTTTGCTAATTGCAATTTAAAAATATTTGGACTCGAAATTGGAGACTACCCAAATGGAAAGAAAAAGCCATTTTCAGGCTTCTTGGTTTTATGATTCAAAGCCCATTAGCAGAGAAGCTATTTTGTCAATTAGCCCACCTGACATTACATTCCCTGTTAAAAATTCAAAGACAAAACCTAATAAATGACATTACATTCCCCTTTAAAACATGCAAAGCGCCTCCCAAACGGATTGGCTTCACACTGCATAAGCAGCATTAGATGTCAAACGATTCTGATAATTAAATCCTACGTGAACCTTCTTAACTACTTAAGACAAGATAACCCTGTACACTACAGGTTCGCAGTCATATCATAGGAAATATGCCATTACTAAGTACACATATACTGGCACAAGCCAAAAACCCAAAAAGAAGAAGAGCTCAGCAAAGGCGGGTTTCAAACTTCAAATTTACGCCCATGCTGAAAAGCTCTTGCCACAGCAACTTAGCTCCATAAGGTACATTAACCTTGACAATTTCATCAACAGACTCACAAACTCGGCAGTAAGGACCTCGAATCTTGCGACCGCCAGGCACAGCTCGTTGAATCACATTTGCCACATTCTTGCATTTTTGGCATATATGCATCTGTGAAGAGTCGCTGAGAGTAAAGAGCCGCTCATATAGATTTGCAGATGCACCATGAGCTATGAGGCAGTCGCGCTCCATCTCACCAAACTTGATACCGCCAAAACGCTTGCGATCTGCCACTGGCTGTCGGGTGAGCGGGTGAACTGGCCCAGTGTTCCGGAATTTCACTTTGTCTTCAGCCATGTGGATCAACCGCTGGTAGAATGTTGGACCCATAAATATGAGAGACCGAACCATTTCACCAGTTCGACCATTGTAAACTCTCTCATTTCCCCATCTTGAAAATCCAGCCCTGTCACATGTATTTAATTGAACAAATCATTCTGGCAATCTTGGAAAACTAACGTAATAAAAACACACCCAAAATATCCAAAGAGCTCAAACCTGGATCAAAACACAACAGGAAAGCTGGTCAGATAAATCGAAATTTTAAGCAAGCCATGCATTAGCGACTTATAACATGATTAACAGGTACTCACCTGTGAAGCTGGTCTGCAATTGCTTCCACCGACAGAGTGGAGAAAGGGGTTGCGTATTTCATTGAACCACCACAGGCAATCCCTTTTCCCAAAGCAGCCTCTAAGAGTTGACCAGGAGTTTGTCGTGAAGGAAATGCATGTGGATTTATAACAATATCAGGAACTATTCCCTCTCTCGTGAAAGGGAAGTTCTCTTGAGACTCCAGAAATCCCAAGACACCCTTTTGCCCATGCATGCTTGAGAATTTGTCTCCGAGACTTGGAGAACGAACCTGCACCAATGAATCAGAAGTGATCCAATGATCATGCAAACATGATTTCAAAAAGAACATGAACATTAGAATATAACTTACACTGTCTGGACATGTGCATGCATACAAAAGTATAGAGTGTGCAACTGCACACAGCTAAATGTGTAATACTTTTACATATGCTAAACATGCGTGCTACTTTTACGTATGCTAAATATATAAACCTTTCACAAATATACCTGTCTCAGAGACACGACTGCAAAATTCTTTCCCTCATCATTAGAAGACAATACAACTTTCTGGACCATGCCTCTTTCAGTGTGCTTCAGTTTCAGGCTGTGATCCGCCCCAGATTCAGCACACCTCCCAATTACAATATCTCCACTTTGCAGATTAGCTCCAACAAAAGGGAAACCATCATCATCAAGGCTGTCAACACGTCCAATCTTACTCTGTATCTTTCCAAAATTTACAGTGTCATCAAACTTCCGTCTCTTGTCTAATATATCCTTGTTATCAACATCAGCCTTATAACTTCTAATATGCTCAGATCGAAACATACCACGCTCTAGAGAAGCGCGATTCATTACCAAGGAATCCTCTTGGTTGTATCCAAGATGGACATTGACTGCAACAATAGCATTTTGGCCATTATATAACTCGGGCTTTGGTATCATTCCTTTATGACCACTTGAGTTGCAAGGTTTTCCAAGGCAATCGGAAATCACTGTCCGAAAAAGTGGCCTTTGGGGATAATACAACTGGTGAGACAGAGTATCCACTCTGATGTTGGGATTTGTAGTGGGAAAACCAATAGCCTGCTGAGAATGTTTTTGGGCCTGGTAGAGGACTCTTCTAGCATGGTCATGATTTGTAAAGGGAATTATTCCACAGCTTAAACCTAACAAGAAGCACATGTCAAGTTCACAGTGTGTGTAAGTCAGAGGTTGCTTCCCATGAATACCTGATAAAAGAAATTTGATACCCCATGCAGTACTGCAGTCTTCTTCCTCCTCAGTTCCAATAAACTCAACAATTCCCTTGTCCAGAAGTGATTGGAAGGTGTAATTTCCCCCTTTAAAAGTTTCTATCTTGTGTAAATTCTGAACAACCAATAGGGGGCGTAAAATCCTTCCAGCATCGGAAAATATACGTACTTCTCTATACTGTTCATCTCTTTTGATTTCCACCTACCAGAAAATGATGCAAACAGTGTTAGGGAGGCAACAAAATCAAATGCATGAATAAAGCTAGTAAAAAATCACATGGTCACAACAAAATGTTCAGCAGTGTAAAACCAAAAGTACTACAGATTTGAAATTTGTTCGTGGATTAAGACAACCTGCTGAGGCAACTTCCTCCTCCGTCGTAGACGTCTAAGTGCAGCGACAAACGAGCGAGAATCTTCACAAACTCCAACCCATTCCCCATTTAGAAATACTCTATCCTTTTCATCCAGTACAGAGTAGGAATCATCTGGAACTTTCTTCATTCCATGAGCAATCAATTTGTCAACTAAAGGTTCTGGCATGTTTATACTAACAAGTCCAGTAGCAGCTAAATTCTTTACAAGTCCACAGTTTTCACCATCCGGAGTAGAAAGAAAGCAAACCCTACCCCAGTGAGAAGGGTGCCTGTGTGAAGTATATTATATCAGGAAAAATAAACAGCATTTATAATCTAACATCTCAATAAGCAATGCAAAACCAGAATTGTTAAAAAAAAGAAAAAGTGAGAACATAACAGTTGTAAAGATCATCAATTATCCACATCCAAATGTGCCCGTCTGATTGCTGCTCAAATATAACCTGGCATTTAGTTACCCCTTGTTTTATACTCTTTGAAACATACCCAAGAAAAAAGAAAGAAACAGAAAAAGGAGGAAAATAACAAGACAAATTGGGAAGAAAAATAATGACCAAAGGAACTAACTAAGTTGTTTCCTGCTTGCTACTTAATGCTCCATCTCCATGATTTTAAAATATTCTTGGGCATTACAACATTTAGCAATAATAATAACTCTTTAAAAAGCTAAATTAAATAGCAATCACTGATCTATCAGAATGGCCCTGCTCAAAAATAGGTGAGCACAATAACATAAGCATTATCTATCATGACATTTTCATGTATGTAATGACAGCATCGAGAAGCTATAGTTTTGTTTTATCTACAAAACTAGTATACGAACTAGTTTTAAGTTCTAAATAACTTACGGGAATCTAGCATCTCCAACCTTCCCAGTGTACTGGACCTGATATCTTGTCTTCCGCAAATCAACCAGTGTTTGCAATGGATTTGTGCGGCCCAGATTTCCAACAACGCCAGAAATTCTTTCCATCTTCTTGTACGGATGTGACCATGCTCCAGTTGAGAATGCTCTTGAAAATCCATTGGTGACTATGGACGCATCCAGATAATGTTCAATTGGGCGCACGTCACGCTCTCCATAGAGATCTTTCTGCAGAGCCTTGGCCATGCGCCTCCGCGCATGTGCAAGATGCACTTTCAGCTCACGTTCAAGCAACTCACCAGCTAAGTCAAATCTCTTGTTTCTAAAACTATCCCTGTTATCACATTTTCTTTTGCCTATATAGGCCTGCAAAAGACACTTTACCATATAGGCTAGAAACCGAGCTTTTTGCCTAAGACCAGGTAGACTTGGAAACAGATATGGTGCAATGCAGTCTTCATCTTCTGGTGGAAATTGGGTTTTTCGTACTTGCGTGTGAAAATAATCAAGAGCTTTTTTTCCCCTTTGAAAC
The DNA here is from genome assembly GCA_948193215.1 of Bocquillonia castaneifolia. Taxonomy (NCBI): domain Eukaryota; kingdom Viridiplantae; phylum Streptophyta; class Magnoliopsida; order Malpighiales; family Euphorbiaceae; genus Bocquillonia; species Bocquillonia castaneifolia. The sequence continues at coordinate 7,728 of CANYLF012450035.1, forward strand.
CCCTCACATTTTTCAGCAGCATCATGAATTGAGGCAAAGAAGATATTCACAATCCGAGCATCATCAGAACCATAACCGATCAAATCTATAACTTCTTTGTCTGATGTGACACCAAGGGCAAAAAATAAAATCCACAGAGGAAAATCTGTTGACAAGAAATATACAGTCAGACATTTCTTTTCTGTTTTAATGTCTTCAAATTCAGAGCACTCCACTAATCTAACAATCAATCTATTCCTCTTAAATTCAGACTTGTAAGAAACTGTCCACCCTTGAATATTTGAAATCCAGAGCCTCTTCAGACAAATCTGCTCTTGTGCTATGAAAACCTACAAAGTTGCCGGGAAAAGAAAAGAATGATTCAGTTTTTTCTTTGGAAAAAAAAAATGATCCCAATAACACCAAAAATGACAGATTTAGAAAACGTGAGCTTAACCCCATGGACAGGAACCAAAGTAAAAAAAAAGAAGCTAACACAAAAGATTAGACTCACCTTCTCAGCACCCTTAATCAAAAAGTAACCTCCATGATCAAACTCACAATCATCTTGTTCAGCTGTTTTCATCCAGCAAAGATCAGACTTCACCATTACAGGCAACCTCCCAATTATGATATCCCTGTTATCTGTACTCAGAACCTCCTTGTCAACGTACTGATCTTTCCCAGTTTTAAACTTGTCACTTCTAACAACCTTTTTAGTGAAGACCTGATAAATTTGCAGAAAAAACAAGACTGGTGAAGAACTGCTAATAAGAAAAGAAAGCAATCTTTGAAATAATGAAAGTCAATTTCTTCAAAAAAAGTTTTCACAGAATGACGATACCATGTTTGTGCACTTTATACAGAAAGGAGACACTGAAACTGACTCACTGAAGAGCAAGATATAAGCCTACATATTAATCTCCCAATTGCTTCATCCAAAAGACAAAGAAATGCACTAATGACAAAATAAAAAATTCAAACAGAAAATCCACAAATCACAAATGGCCAGCATCACTACTGAGTAAATTTGTGACGACATTAACATAGAACACTGAGGCCAACAAATTGGTAATGCACGATGAATACTCAAGCTAATGCAGGTTCCAACTTCTTCCTGGCAATTACCTAATAAAATTACTTGTTGCTTCATAAAATGTAATGAAAGAAATTAATAAAAATAGCATAAAGAATAAAACCTATATCACATTAACTAAGGGCAAACACCGATAAGTAATAAGTAAAAGATATAGCAGTTTAACTAGTATTAGAATAAACAGAACACAAAACATGTGAATAAAAGACAAACATCATCACTAACAATTCAAAGCTAATAGAAAAGGGGTAGTAAGAATCTAATAAACTCACCTCAACGCTAACATTTACTGTTATCCGGGAGGAATAAGTCATATTCTGAAGCCTAGCATGTCTGGGGAGCATATTTTTCTCAGAACCATCGGAGTCAACTGCCCAAAAACGTGGCTTGTCCAAAGTAACCTTGCCAAACTTAATTGTGGCCCTTCTCCACTCATTTTCACTTCCTCTCTTTGAAGGGTCATATCCAGGGTCAACATTCAAGTCGCCTAAAGAATCGAAAGCCTTTTGAATACCATTGTGAATAAAATCATTATATGAGTTAAGTTGATGGCTGATTAAACCATACTCATTAAAAAATAAAGCAGCTGCCTTTCTACAAAAATCTTTCAAAAGAACATCCCCTGTTTCACTTAAACTCTTAGCTGGGTCCATAAACTCAGAACCAGAGTCAGAATCAGACATGTCATCATCAAAATCAACGTCCATGCTAGAAAACTTATCACTTCTACTACTTGGGCCTATGTTGTTATCATCTTCTTCCATTGCATCAATGAAGTCTCCCATTTTGGGTTAATTTCTGAAGCTAAAAACAAACAAACAAACAAGCAAACAAATAAATAAATAAATAAAAATCAAATCTTTAAACCCTAATATTACAAAATGAGACAAAAAGAGATGTTATATTGCATTGCATGTATTAAAAGTAAAGAAAAAAAAAAACACTGAAACTTACATTGACTTGTTGAGAGATATGAACCCTAATAATTTGAGGAGGGGCTATTTAAAAGGGTAATAACAAAGTGATCAGAAGCTTTCTTTAGTACAAAAGGCAATGTGGGTTTTATGTTTTCAAAGGGTTTTCTCGGTTGAAAGTGAAGGTTTGGTTTTCTTCAGCAAGTAACACTAAAACATGAGGGAAGTGTGGAGTGGGTCTCTCTGTGTGCGAGACCGCCGAGTCATTAGAAAAAATAGAAAGCCAAAGTGGAGAGTGAAGACGAGTGAAAAAAAAAAAATACAGTGGGTCCCATTTCTCAGTACTTTGTCAGTTGTCAAATTGACGAATTTACCCTTATCTGATCATTAACTTAAATCGTTCGGTTTCTAAAACATGGGCTTTTATTTAACACCTTTCCAATTTGATCTAAGCCCGTTTGAAAATATTTTTTTTCCTGAAAAGATTTAAATATACACTGTATGTTATTTTCTACGGTGACTTGATTTTGTATTTATCACTGTTAGATGAAAGTGTAAAAAATCATCCAATATTGATAACTACAAAGTAAAAATAAAATAAATAAAAAAGAAAGTCATCATAACCTTCACCACCACTTCTATAAATATGGGGTAATTTATGTATTAAAAAAATTATTTTTTCTTTACAATGTACAAAATTTAAAAAAAAATTACATATGGTAACAAAAATTTTGGAGATAACAATGATTATCAAATGGATAGAAATGGAAGTGTGAGTTTGTGTACTTGTACAGTATATGCATACGAGTTTTGTTACTTATATGGTTATTTGAGACAGATCACACTATATAATGTGTATAATTATTCATCATTTTCCCTTTTGTTGTTGTGAATTGATTCTAATGAATCTCGCCTGCTTCTTATAAAGGAAAATTTAAAAACCATAACAGCAAAGGTTTGCGTATTTGCATATTAGTGAAAGGAATATAATTCATCTGAAAGTCTCAAGGAATATAATTGATCTGAAAGTTTCAAATTAAAATCCCTCTTTTATCATGTACATTACTAGATTATAATCCTCACGATTGTTTTAGGACAAATAACTTGTCATTTTTTTAGCAAAAAAAAAAGCTTTCAAGTTTAATTCACATCAAAATATAATAAACAATATTTATTTTATATTTATTGTACTAATACTCCTTGTATTTTAAATTTATATTGTCATCCTCTAAATTTTGAAATATATTAAATTATTACTCTTTCTATCTAATTTGATATTAATTAACTTGTTGAATAATCAATTTGACAGAATGAAAGTTTAAATCAATTTGTAAATTTTCAATATTTTTTAAGTTAATCCAAAATATTTTATTTTGAATATTAAATAAAAAAAACAGCTCCTTTTACTTAATTAATTCCAATACAGAAATAAAAAAATTAGTTTATTATTTATTTTTATATTTTTTAAACAATTTATTATTTAAGTATTAGTGATTAATTTTTTAAAGAATAAGATACAGAAAAAAAAACATAATGAATAATGGTATAGAGAAAAAAAGTTCAAAAATCAGGTTTGTAGATTAGTGGTTTTCAGGATAAACCATGCTATGTGATTTATTTCATTAGGAAATCACAATATATCATAGTATTTTTATATCTTTTTCACTAGATAATCATGGAAATGATATTTTTATTTCATTAAAACTAAAGAGTAAATAATACAAAATAATATTTGATAAAAGAAGTTAATTGATAAAATAGAGTTTTTTCATGGATATTTTTAATGAATTTTTTTTGATAAATTTTTAAATGAAAAATTAGAGATATATATATATTGTGATATGTTAACAAAGTATATCATATGAATTGATTTATTAAAAAAGATGTAATGCAATGAATTGAAACATTAAATCAAAGGTCTGAGTGGTTTTACCTTTTTTTGTTTCTAAGTATAAACTAAAAACACAGACAATGCCAATAAGATACATTAAATTATAGAATGGTAGTAGTATTAAATATTTCAAATTCAGAAGTTCCAAGTGAGATTTTTTTTTTCAATTTAAATTTGTGTAAACTTTCCAATGCGTATTAATTAACCATGCATTTACAGCACATCAATTTTTTATATACAAATTATATAAATACTATATTTAAGGGGATAGACTCAATTTGGGACATGTGTAATTATGGTAAAAAATGCGAGTTGTGAATTTACGGAGTATGCTAAATGATACTAACAATACAGTTAGCTGTCTCCAGAACTGAAAATTGATGAAATATTGGATTCATCATCAGTCTTGTTTATTAAACTTCACCGTCTCCACAACACCAAGCTTGTCAACCATATCTTAAGAATAACACTACTGCACTACAAATCTTGATCCAAAAGCTTCAACTCCTTCATTCTATTTCTTAACAAAAAAATGTCATGCCTTGAACCAATTTATTCTTTCTTTTCATTGTAACATCCTCAAGATTAATTACATGCATTAGTGTTTAATTGACATCATTAGTATATTTAATTTTGTTAATTATAGATTATTAATTTATTTTGTGTGCATGAGGGGTGTAATTGTATGTGCATGAGGGGTGTAATTGTAGATAATAATAGTTGTGAGGATGTTTATGGTAGTATTTGATTGTTTGGGGGTAGATTTGTAAGTTTTCTTTAAGTTGGTTAAAAAGTCAAAGATTACTTTTAATTAACCAATAAGAATAATTTAAATTATATTAATAAAAGAAAATGAACTTTTGGTGGGATAAGAAGGGATCT
>CANYLF012450205.1:0-12516 GCA_948193215.1 Bocquillonia castaneifolia
TTTTATTTACATTCTGTATATATACTATTCTTTTGACTATTTTACATTTACTTTTTTTAATCAATTTTAAGTTTTAATTCCAATTTCCTCCAAATTAATATTCACCATTTAATTTATAGATTGATCCGGGTTTTATTTAAATATAAATTTTTATATATATTATATATAAATAATTTTTTAAAAATTTAAAAAAATTTAGAAACGGATATATCCGTTTCTATATTATTTTTAAAAAATGAAAAAATTAGATTTAGAAAGGGATATATCCGTTTCTAAATCTGTTTCTAATTTTAGAAACGGATATATCCCTTTCTAAATTATTTTTAAAAAATATAAATTAGAAACGGATATATCCGTTTCTAATTTATTTTTTTCCATCCCCGAAATTCCGTTTCTAAATGGATTAGAAACGGAAATATCCGCTTCTAATCCGTTTCTAATTAGAAACGGACCGTCTCTAAATCCGATTAGTGACGATGAATTTAGAAACGGACAATATCCGTTTCTAAATAGATTAGAAACGGATTTTTTGGTATTAGAAACGGATTTTGTCCGTTTTTAACCCGGAAATTTCTTGTAGTGCAAGCAGCAGGATTGGTGGAGCCCTCCATGTGATCGGGAGGGGTAGATTGTTGTGGGTCCCTCCGCATGATTAAAAAAAATAAATAATTTTTTTTTTATAAAAGTCAGCATTTGTGGGCACCGAATGAGTGCACCGCTTTTTCCTTTGAAAATTGGCAACTGACATTGCCTATAAATAGGCTGTCTTTTGTTCAATTGAAAAACACAAGCACATAAGCACAAAACGAGAGTTTGATAGTTTAAGTGCAGTGTGTTGAGAGCCAAAGCAAATTTTGCTTTGGTGTAATTTTGGGGAGGGAAAAATATTTGGGGAGGGAAAAATATTTGGGGAGTGATAAAATCGTGAGGTTAACTGGCCCGGGTGTCATTATTTTGGTGTAATCTCAGGGTTTTGCCTCTAGTATTTTTCTAGAGCAATCCCTCCTGTAAGCCTGCTAATTATTTTATTAGTAGAAGATAATATCGGAATTTGACCCGTGAATGTAGCCCAAAATTAAAGGTAAATCACGTTAAATTTTCTGGTGTCATTTTAAATTATTTATTTTATTTATTTTTCTCATAAATATATTATGCAAGACAATATAGAAAAGAATATAGGTTATGTAATCATTGTAATAGTTTTCAAATAGTAAGTGTATTATATACTATTACTTTGGTTAGAAATGAGTTAGCTAGGTTTTTTTTTTTTTTTGTAAATTTTGGAGGATTAGTTGTTTATATCAGTTGATTATACTATTGTTAGTTGATTATATGATTTTCTTCATTTTCAAGTTTTAATTTAATTTGGGGATATTTCATTATTTAGAGAAGTAATTATTTATGGATTTGTGCTTGTGCATTAGAACGTGGCAAACAAGGTCATTTGAAATGGATTCCACATTTGTGTAGTGAGCACATCAGTCACCTAAAAAATGAATAGAAACACTTAATTAAATGACTTAAAATAGTTTGTACACTCAATTGAATATTTAGATATCTAATTGACTAATTTTGAAAAGTTAAAGTACTACTACACACTTTTTTTCTACTGCTAAAAAAATGATAATAATTTGGGTACTCAATTAAATAAATTAGATATTAGACATTCAATTAACTAATTATAAAAATTTCAGACACCACTCGTATACTTGTTCTTTTTTTAACTTTTCAATATCATCGAAAGATAGAAAACATTTTTATAAAAAAGATAAAATAAATTGAGATTACTGCTAATGTAAATATATTAGCAGAAGAAAAAAAATATGGACTTGATGAAATTTGCAAATACATTAATTCCCCATATCCCATGAAACAGGCTACACTACCAAAAACCACCTTATTTGCCTTAGACATGAACATAGTTTTGATTTATTCATATGCAAGTTGCCAAGTTGGCACAAAGTCATTACATTTTTCTATTCAATAATCTGTGGTTGACCACTGGTGAATCCAATCACAGTGATTGTTCTAACATATATATATATATATTATTGTAAAGTTCAAAGGGTCCATGAAAATGATCATTACATATAATATATATTATTCAATAAATTGAAAAAGGAAGATGTGATCAAATTATCATAATTTTCAAGAACCTTGGACAGATATTTATTTGATATATATTATAAGAAGAAAGTACAATTAGTCACAAAAACTAGGGACAAGAATACAGTGACTGTTGTATATATACTCTGTGAATGGTTTTGGCATAGCCTCTTGTATATGCAACCATTTGCATATAGAATATTCTAAATACAATTCAAGACAGTTGTGTTACCAAACAAAGCATATAATATTACAATTGTTTTGTTTTTTTAATCTAACTTTGGGGTATTATAAATAACATCTAAATTGGCACAACCATATACCATACAAAGATCAAAAATATCAAAACAAGACAAGTTCTTTAAAAGTTTTCATTACATTTTCAGGAAATTAAGAAGAAAAGAAGCTAGGGAATTAAGATGACAAGCACTGCTGGAAAAGTCATTCATTGCAAAGGTAGTAGAAATTTTTGAATAAAAGATAAAAAGCTGATTTTCAGGTTTTAAGCATTTTCTTAGGGCATATTGTACTTTTGTATCATGCAGCTGCTGTAGCATGGGAGGCAGGGAAGCCACTGGTGATTGAAGAAGTGGAAGTGGCACCTCCTCAGGCTAATGAAGTCCGTTTGAAGATCCTCTTCACTTCTTTATGCCACACTGATGTTTACTTTTGGGAAGCCAAGGTAACTTCTTCATTAACATATATATGTTTCGATGGAGGGTTTTTCGATGGTTTGGAAGGTTTTATAAGGTTTTTAGACTCTCCATTCTTGTTTGCGAAAATCAAATGGACATTAGAGCTTTGGAGGTTTTTAAAAACGTTAAAAATCCTCCGATTATTAACCTATCAAATTGGAGGTTATGAAAGGTTGATATTTTATACAACTAATTTTATTATTACAATCACTCAGTGTTGTCAAACCCAATCCTGTCCGACCGGTTCAATCGGAAAAATCGAAACCGGTCTCTTAACCAGATTTGGTGACTTTAAAACTTGGATTTTAATTGACCTGGTCAAAACCGTAAAACCCGACTAAAAACCCGTAAAACCAGGTTAAAAGCCCATAAAATCCGGTGTGAATTTATTAAATTTAATGGATTTGATTTTTTTTAATTTTTAACTTATTAAATCTAACACATATTTTTTTAATTTAAGCTATTTTAGCATTTTGTTGAATCTATTGAATATTTTAATCATTTTTATAATAAATGTGAGATATTATTTTATTACATTTGTATTGTTTTTATTTTTTTCATTTTTTAAATATATATATATAAATGTTTTATTCAAACCATTGATTCAATATTAATTTTTGATATTTTAATTGTTTTTTTATATTTTACTTGACACATGATATTATTTTCATTATATTTTATTATACATGCTAATATTTTTTTATTAAAAATGGATAAAAATAGCAAATATATATTAATTTTTTAATTTCGGTTTAATTAACCTCGATTGAACCTTTAATCCTTCACCCTCTACCTCTACCTCTACCAGTTCGATGACCGGTTAGGGTTTGACAACCATGCAATCACTATAATACCTCCTAAAACCTTAAGGTAATGTTTGGTTACATCTCACCAAACAAAACATAAGATATATGCTTCATGTTACTTCATATGTCTAACTGGTTTAATTCTACCATATATATGTCTGCAGGGTCAGAATCCATTATTTCCTAGAATCTATGGTCATGAGGCTGGAGGGTAAGTAAATTCCTACCAAATTTTATCGTAATTTTCCAATCTTTGCTTCTTAAAAAAATTCTGATGCATATTAGAAATATTTTGGGTATTTTTTTATAGAATTTTATTTTCCTTTTGTTAATAGGATTGTTGAGAGTGTTGGTGAGGGAGTGACAGATCTCAAACCAGGTGATCATGTTCTTCCAGTGTTCACTGGGGAATGCAAAGATTGTGCTCACTGTAAATCTGAAGAGAGCAATATGTGCAGTCTCCTGAGGATTAATACTGATAGAGGAGTAATGCTTAATGATGGAAAATCAAGATTTTCCATCAAAGGAAAACCTATTTATCACTTTGTTGGAACATCCACATTCAGTGAGTACACTGTTGTTCATGTTGGCTGTCTTGCTAAGATCAATCCTTTGGCTCCATTGGACAAAGTCTGTGTACTGAGTTGTGGAATTTCAACAGGTAAGGAACTAAAAAAAAGACTTAACTGCAATACCCTTTTCATTTTATCAGTTATTTGTAAATATTTCAATGATCAACTGTTTGGATTTTAGGACTTGGTGCCACTTTGAATGTGGCTAAGCCTCCAAAGGGTTCTTCTGTTGCTGTCTTTGGACTGGGAGCTGTAGGCCTTGCAGTAAGTATCTCATTATTCAATATCATTTCTTTTCAGAAATTTGAGTTTTATTATAATAACTCAATGCTAACAGTGAGTATTTTGCTTCAATTCTATCTGATTAGGCCGCTGAAGGGGCTAGAATTGCTGGAGCTTCGAGAATTATTGGTGTTGATGTGAATTCAAGTAGATTTGAAGAAGGTAAACATTGAAAATTCCTGGAAAAATTATCCTATAATATTCGAGTCGAGTCGTCGTCTTGCATGCTTAGTTCATTTCTCTTGTTTGATTTCAGCAAAGAAATTTGGAGTGACAGAGTTTGTCAATCCAAAAGACTACGAGAAACCTGTTCAGGAGGTTTGTAAATTAGCCTCAAGAAGTAAACCTTTTTTATTTTTTTGTTACCATTGATAGTAAATTCCACGAAGAAATGCAGATGAATTAACGGATTTGATCATTGATTTCTTGCTAATCAGGTTATTGCTGAGATGACCGAAGGAGGAGTTGATAGAAGTGTAGAGTGCACTGGAAATATAGATGCAATGATTTCTGCATTTGAATGTGTTCATGATGTACGTTTTTACAATACATTTTCAATGTAAATTCCACTCTGATATTTTTTTCTAACCGTACTAAAACCTGTTACACCACCACCAGGGCTGGGGTGTTGCTGTTCTGGTCGGAGTGCCGCACAAAGAGGCTGTTTTCAAGACCCACCCTGTAAATGTTTTGAACGAAAGGACACTGAAAGGGACCTTCTTTGGAAACTATAAGCCTCGGACTGACCTTCCTTCGGTTGTCGAAAAGTACATGAACAAGGTAATTGAGCTTGATAATAGACATATATAGATAGATAGATATGTTCAGGTTCAGGGTTTGGAACCGAATTGGAATCAGAATCGAACTGACATTTTAAGGTTACAGTTTTAGATCTGAAACCGACGGTTCAGTTCTAATTTATAGTTCGGAATCAAAATTAAACCGAAAAAGTCGATTCCTATTTCTATTTTACACGAAGTGAAACCGAACCTTAGAGTACGGTTCCAGTTTCGGTCCAGTCCATTTGGAACCGGTCACCTGTGCAAGTCTATAAGTAGAGCCTTTCATTCAATTGAGTATTTTTCTTTTGCTTGCTTCAATAAGTTTGATGTATTGTTTAATTAACAGGAACTTGAACTAGAAAAGTTCATCACACATTCAGTCCCTTTCTCAGAGATCAATAAAGCCTTCGACCTCATGCTTAAAGGAGAAAGCCTTCGCTGCATCATCCGAATGGAGGATTAATTTTGTTAATTTAAAACATCTGATTTGCCTTCCTCTATATGAAATAAATTGTAATGGAAATTGAGTGTTATGATAAGACTTTGTAATTGTTTATGTGTGAAATGTGAATGTACATAGACCTCCGGTTTGTTTTATTTTAGTTGGAAATGACAATAAAAATTTACAATGAATATTTCATTTTGTTATGTAAAATTACTTTAGTAATTAATGTTTAGAATCATAACCTCACACACACAGACACATATATAGTTTTTAAAATTTATAATCATTTAAAATTAATTAAGTATTAAATTTAGAACTCTTAAATTCTATAATCTTCAAAAATTAATTGAGGATTAAATTTATAACTCTTCGAATTCTGTAATTCATGAATAGTAAAACTAAAATTCTTGAATTTTCACAATTATTAAACATAACAACATAGATATAATTATAGAAATAAATAATAAATATTAAATAGAGAAAAAATGAAAAGGAACAATCCTAAATTTTATATATTTTATATAGACAATATAAAAAATAATTATTTTAATAAAATTCAAAAACTCAAAATTTCTCAATATATGATATGCTAAATTAAAATTTGACTTTACAACTCTTGAAATTCAATGCATTAAATAGTACTGAATTTCATAATTATTAAATGCTAAAATATAAATATAATTAACGAATGGGAATGAATGTTATAAGCCCGTTTCTCAAATGAAAACTTACTTAAAAACCATTGGATTAGATTTGTAATAAGATAGAGATAAAAGATCTATGTCCAAAATTTATCTCTACCCTATTGCAAATGTAATCCAATGAATTTTAAGCAAGTTCCGAGAACTCCCCTTAACAAAATATAAAAGAAAAGAAAAATAAATCTAATATGCCAAATCATCATTAATGATCAAGTTGGGAGTTTCTCCTAATGTTATTGTTTATAATACTTCCATTGATGGGCTCTGTAAGGTAGGAAAATTGAAAAAAACTTTGAATTGGAGTCCAAAATCTTAGATAAAATGGTGGGAGAAAGACTATTACCAGATGTTGTAACATTTACAACTTTAATTGAGGAAAGTGCAAGAAACATATAATTAGATTTTTGAATTGTTGCTATTTTTATTCTGCTGATTAAGTTGTAAATATTTCCATGGTAGCTCATGTAAATGTTTTCCTGGTATAGTATGATAATTTGTGACATACTTGCTTATACGTTCAGGAATCGATTATGTTAGAAAGTTGAACGAGTTCACCACACAAGGTATCTCTTTAAAATTCAATCAGAACATTCAAATCAAAATTAGATATTTCTAGAGCCTGAAATTATTGTAAAAGCAAAATTGGGTAAAAATGAATACAAGTTTGTTGTTGAAAATAATTTCAAAAGATATACAGCTTTATTATATCTTTTTTTTTTGTAAAATTAAAAATTGAAAGCAATATACATGGATGATATGCATATACATGAATTCCATGAATTATTCTTTTAAATACTGTAAAACTATGTAATATGTTTGTAATTAAAGTTATTTGAATTAATTACTCGTACTTGCCTTCAAATAAAAGTTATAACATTGCACAAACATTTTTACTTGAGAAATCATATTATTACTTTGAAAATATATTTAATAAGGATTTTTATGTTTCAGTGAGAGTTTTTTTTTATTATATTAGTAGGCTGTTACAAAAGAAATAAAAATAAATATAGCTGAGCATCTAATTTTATTTTTTTTTTATGTTTAACAGAAATGAACCAAAGAAACAAATATTATGTGCTAAACCAGTTTAGGATTGAAAACACAAAAATAGTTCACATGCAACTGCCAACCAATGTTTTAAAACTCAACTCAACTCAGGTAGTTCAACCAGTAAATTCAGGAATGAAGGTTGGTAAATTCAGGAATGATCGGGAAACTCAGCTCAACTCAACTCAGGTAGTTCAGCCGGTTAATTCAGGAATGATCAGGAGGATGGACTGATTCGCCTCTAAAACACATTAGAAAATCATTTAACCATATGGTTTAACTGGTGACTCGATCAATCCGGTGTCTGTTCAAATGAGTCTATGGCTAGAAAAGCCTAATGCGATCCTGGATATGACAAATGGAAAATTTCTACAAATTTATGTCCAAGAAATTAACTTTTTTAAGTTCTTCTATACTAATCTTTTAGTATCCAAAACTTTCTCACGGAAAGACAAATTTTTCTGTGCTTCATTCTTTGAACTGATAGCATCCTCTTCATTTCTGTCAGTTCTATTAGTCTCAACTCTCAGAGTCAAGCTGATGTCCCAAATTCTCGGAAGTGGATTTCGAGACCAATGAATTAACTGAACTTTGAAAAACACCTAATGCCCGAAATAAATAAATTAGAGAGATTTAGAAGAAAAAGAATTAAAAAGATAATATTTAGCAAATCAGCAGAAGGTTATAAAATAAGGATTTACCCTTTTAGTTCCCCTTCAGTTTGCACATAAAAACTTAGTGTTTGATAAAACTGAAAATTAAATGCTAAAAAATTAAATATTGAATTTTAAAATGGTCAGTGTTAAGGCCTATAAGTTGGTACATTGAATAAATCCAAAACTACTATGTTGACATAATACAGCTTGTATCTCCAAGGAAGGCATATTGCTAACATCTTCAATTGCTACGTATTTAAATCCCCTTATCTCTTCATAAACAGTTAACATGTCACATGTATGTTGGATATTTCACTATTACAAAATTTTTTGACTAAAGCGAGTTTTTATCATGATAAGGTTGCTTGTTTATCCGATAAAATTTAAATAAGAGAGAACTAACAAAACATGATTGCAATTAAAAAATAAAAAGAAAAAAGACAGGAAAGTCATTTCACCAAATGCTCTGAAAATGACAAGCATAAGAGCACAAAGCAAGCAAGGAACCACAAGGATAGGCAAAGTTCATTTTAGCATTACATATCTAGGCGTGAGAAAATCATCACGCAAAACTACAATGACAATTAAAAAAATTGCTTATATAAGCAAATTTACAAAGAGGCATGATATACTGATATACATTTTGTATGTATAGACATTATATTGCTGACACATGTTGTACAACATCCATTTCTCCACTTAAAGATAATCCAATAAAAATAAATAAAAAAATTAAGAAAAATTTTGTTACCATTGTAAAAAGGGAAATTTTTACGAAGCTCAAAATTTCCATGGGCAAAGGAGTAATTCTGCCAATGACAGTGACCTTTCCAGACAATAGGCACAACCTCGTCTTGAAAAACTTCCCTCCAACCATTTCTTTGTCTTTATTAAACACTGTATTGAAAAAAAAAACTATAATAATAAACCCAATAAGTCTATATAATGAGGAATTAATCCTTGTTTTGTGATTAAAATCCATAAGTAACAACTATAAGATATTGCTGCAAATGTCAAAAGCAGGCATAAATTGTGAGTTAAAGAAAAGGGCAGGGAGGAAGAAAGCGGAACCGAACAGCTAATTCCTTAAACTAATTTTTGTGAAGGGAACCAATAATTGAACCAAATTCTTGACTTACCTTTTATGGTCAAATCTTAGATGTTATAGCTCCCCTGGTGCAAAGCTCATGCCTAAACTAAGTTGTGTGAAGGTTCAATGCAAGGGATGTATATACTCTATCATCAGGGGTAAGTCCTGCTTCTTTCATCTCATCATACAATCTAAAAGCCTCATCTGATCTTCCCTCTTTGGACAAACCAGATATGATTGCTGTGTAAGTTACCACACCAATAGCTAAACCCTTTTGACGTGCTTCATTAAGTAGAGTCAAGGCCTCCTCTATCTTCCCAAAAACACATTCCCCATGCATAATTGTTGTGTATGTATAAATATCTGTAATCATTCCATGAATTTCCATTTCATCTTTTAGCTTGTAGGCTTCCTTCAACTTCCCTTTCTTGCTGTACCCATCAATTAAAGCATTATATGTAATAACATTGGGCTTCTCCCCCTTTTTCTTCATTTCTTGGAAAAGCTTCTCTGCTTCTACCAAGTTCCCTTCCTTGCAGTGTATGTCAATCAAAGAAGTAAGACTCACAGCATTAGGGTCCAAACCATTCTCTACCATTTTGAATAACCACCTCTTTGCTTCATCATGCCTATTCAATTTACATAACCCACTGGCAATGGTGTTATAAGTGAATATATCATTCTGAAATCCTTTCTTCTCCATCACATCCTGTACCCTTAAAGCTTCATCTATCATTCTGCTTTTGCAATATCCATTTATAAGTGTATTAAATATCACTGGGTTCACATCAAGCCCTTGGCTTTGCATTTCGTTCACCAACATCTCAGCTGCATCCATTTTCCCAGATTTGCAAGTGCCATCAATCAAAGCCCCATAAGTGTGAGCATTAGCAACAAGACCTTTCTCAGTCAGTTCATCAAATAATGCAAACGCCCTTTTCATATTTCCTGACTTACATTGCCAACTAATAATTGAAGTATACACATGAATATCCGCTTCTACACCTCTCCCACGCATTTCCTCAAACAATTTCTCAGCTTCATCAATCTTTCCAAAACTTCCATACCATTCAATCAGAAGTGTATATGTTGCTGCATTATACACAATTTTATCCATCTCTATGGACCTCAACATCTCCTCGACTCCTTCAAAGTCCATATTTTTAATATGTGCATTTATAAGAGTATTGTATGTGACAATATTTGGTTTGATCCCTTTATCAGCCATTTCAACCATCAAATCCTTAGCCCTCTTAACCCTTCCTATCTTACACAAACCATCAATCACAGCTGTCATAGAATAAACAGTTATATCTACCTTAAACTCAACCATTTTTTTAAAAAAACCTAAACATATCACCATTTTATCACATCTCTTCAATGCAAGCAAATACACCATACAAGACCTATCATCAATCTTTAACCCATTATGGACCATATAATCAAAGATCTTGAAACCCTCTTCAAACATATTAGTATCAGCATAAACTCGAAACAACATGTCACACAACTTTTCAATGAAGTTTGGTTCATGAAATCTATTGTCAATCAAAGAAACAAATTCTGAGACTGGGCATTGAAGCTTTTTATCCAAAGCAAAGCAAGTCAGAACATTCTTCATTTGAGCAAATTTCCTGCCCTTAAAGAGTCTAGAAATGACAGTTACATGGGCTTGAAGATCAGGTTTATGGCAAATGAGTGACTGGTTTCTTTGAAGAAAGTTGAAGAAAATCAAACAAGAATGAGCCGACAGATTTGGGTTTGAGAGAACAAGATTGGTTGTGTAAGAATCAAGATTGGAAAGCAGAGATTGATTGGTTTCCAGAAGTTTTAGGCCTGATTTCGTAAGTATTTTAATGATATTTCCTGCAATTTCTTGCCTTGAAAATGAAGTGGCAATTGTGGGATTGGAAGACTTGAATGCATTTAAAAGTTTTTGACTAGCCATTTGATAAACAAGGAAGCAAAAGACTAGTCCAGGGGCAGTGTAGAAGATAAAAGAAGTGTCTTGCAAAAAAGTCACTTTGGCCACCAAAATGCAACTCTCTGCTGCATTTTCTCTCACTAAAAAGAGAATAAAAGTTAGTTAATAATGCAAATATGCATTTAACACAAATACAAAATATAAAAAGTAAAAAAAAAAAACAAACATTAATGCCAATCAAAGCACAAGTGATATATAACCAATCATCAAATTACCATATTCCAGTTCAAAAACAAGTTACCGAATTCACTTAAGAAAACAGAAATTTTTATCTAAACTTTCATTCCCCAGTCAAAGATAGAGAAGTTTCAATTTCACAAGAGACACTACACTGTTTATTGCACCCAGATTGTTAATAAGATATTCAGCATAGCTTGTTAAGTCCTACCAATTAGTTAGATGCCCTTAGAGAAGAAGTGATAAACATGGAGCCTTGCTCCTTTTTCAGTCAATTAATCAAAGGAAAAGAGAGAGCAGAGTGGTTTCTGCATTTTAAAAGCCATACTAAAAGGGTATTCAATTGAGTCTCTTCCTATTTTTTTTTTAATATAAATTGAAGATATATAACCCATGCAGCATAACAACATAAAAGAACTGAAACAAATAATTAACTGCTTCACATTAGCCAACACAATTTCAAAAATCAAGTTCTTTAAAAAAAAAAGTTTAAAATTATAGAGTGAGGCAAGTGGAAGAATTAACTTACAATAATATAGGGAATCATGATGCTGCTATGCCTACAGAATTCAGACCACAAAAACACTTTGCAATGCTGGAAGAAGATCAAAATGAAACAGAGAAAGAGGGGTTTTTTTTTTTAAGTGTGTAGATATATAAGGGAATTGATTCAACAAGCAACATTCTCTTGTTTTTAGGCTGCTAGTGACTGCCCTCAGGGCACATTTGGTTGCATCTAAAATTCTATTTTAATAGATTTTAGGCTTTGTTTGTTTAGAGTTTCACCAAGGAAGAGAAGAGAAAAGAAGGGAAATTGTATTTGCTTTTCTATGTTTGGATTTTTAATGAGGAAATATAATTTATCTTGTGTGTTTATTTCTAATTAGGTGCCTTCTAGGAGTACTTTGTTTTTTACAAAGTAAATCTTACTTTGTGACCTTATCACCATTGGATTGAAAGCTAACACTTTTATCCAATGGTTAGAAAACAAAGTAATTTTTGAATTTCCCGTGTTATATATATCAATTTCACTATAGTTGGATGTAGAAAAAATCATTTTGTCTAGAAAAAATTAGCATGAGTCAAAAATTATCTAAAATCACTTTTAACCCATTCGCACTGAAGGACTCAGTCTAACTGAATTCAATTGAAAAAACTAATTTTAAAATTTTT
>CANYLF012451348.1:0-10377 GCA_948193215.1 Bocquillonia castaneifolia
TTAACTCTTATTTCTATTACAATTAGCTCCCTCAACTTTCCTTACAATCTAGTCCATCAACTAATCCAACTCCCACAAACCTTATTTCACACAATATATCTTACCACATCTTATGCAATGTATTACCCTTTAATATGATACCAAAGACATTCTTAGTGAAATGATTTAATATACTTAAATGCATAATTAATCCATAATTAATTATGGCCGTTACAATATATACAAGTGCCACTCTAAGAAAGACCATTAACATCACTGCTTACTTCAAAACTAACATGATTATTAGAAAGGGACAAAATAATAAGAGGGAATTGTTTTAGCAAGCTAAACATAAGCCACTTGAGCGACCCACACTATCAACTATAAAAAAATTGTAATCTAAAAATAAATGCTTAATAATATTGAATTCAAAATTGAAAGATTTAGTTTCTAATAAAAAAGAAAATATATATGGACTACTAACTCTAATCCAATGGCGAAGTGCCTGCACCGTCCAGGGGTTGCCAAGTCCTTGGTGGTTCAAACTAAAGAGTCTCATGGTTCCTGACAAAGTTGTACTGCAGACTCCGTCGATATATCTGATTCAGTAGCATGATCAACCTCCATATCCAAACATATTTTCTTTGGAACATGTTTGTGACATAGAACTGAGCTGTGTTGTGTATCCTCCATCAAGATCTCCTTTCATTTTCCAAGTTCAGTTTCTGCATCTCGTCCTTTCTCCCCACTTCTTGGAACCGAATTTTGCCTTGCCAATCTCTTCCATTTTACTATGATTCTGATTTTTGCCATGCGTAGGAGACTCTGGACATTTATTTCCCTTTAACTTGCTCTTTCTTGATTAGGGACTTGTACCCCCTCCAGTTCTTACATTAAAATTCAGATTGTTTTTATTCACATTCAATCTGTCATCCATCCCCTCATTCCAAACCATCTCGTTAAAAGGATTCCCAGTAATTTCTCCTAGTGGACCGCTAGTTTGATTCTGATCTTCAATACAAAGTTGTATATTGGCCTCAGAATCTGGCCTCTCATTCTCCCCACTTGGTACCTTTGGATTATTCACATAACTATATATTCCCTTCACCAGCTCAGTTTTATCTCGGCCTTGTACCATCGTGAGTTTTCCAGAATCAGTACCTTGAAACATTAATAACTATTTCCCTCCTTCAAATTGGAATCTCCCTGCACTGTAGAATTTGCAAACAACGATAGCGGCTGAGCAGATTATTGATCCTTGTGCATTAATTTTTTGGCATCTGGCGATGCCCTCAGGTTTGGACCGCATGGCCAATTCGAGATATTTATTTCTTCAGGTTTCAACTCACACTCTGATTCAATGTGATCAAGTAAACCACACCAGTAACAGAAGTTAGTGAAAGCTATATTTATTTTTCTAATTTTTATTTTCTCGTGATGATGCAATATTTTTTTAGGAAAAAAGTCAATAATTTACATTCAATCTAATGTGCAGAAATCGTACTTGTTTAAATAAATTCGTTAGTTAAAGAGGTTTTGATAAATTTAAAATTATGTGATAAATTCTTTAGATTTCATTTTAAGTCATTTGATATTACAACTTAATATTAACTTAATTTACACAATTTGGAGACAATAATATTATACGTCTCAACTTTTAATCGAAATTTAAGATACATGTTGATATTTAAAATGTTCTAGTTTGATATATTATGTTTTTAATTGTTTTAAATCTATCCGCTCCGGTATTTTTTGTTTGAAATCTATCCGGTCGTGTATATTTACTCATATATTAAACATACAATAATACCTTTTAACACCAAATTAGACATGTGACACCATTAATATGTAATGAAAATCATATAAACATATCATGTCAATATATAATTGAATAGACTTGAAATCATATGATATAGCAGGGATAATTATAAATACCACATTGAGATTTATTATAATATTCATTTTGGTTCCTTTATTTTTTTTTAAAAAAATAAAGTATATTCCATCCCTCATGTTATACTTCGTTATGTAAAATAGTCCTTTTGATTATATTCCATTCAACAAAATAGTTGTTCTATTAAGTTAAAAATTTAGTTAAAGTGTTAAGGTGTCCAATACTAAGCTTGTAGCGACTTAATTGTTTATCTTTTTTTTAATTCCAAAGAAATAAATTAAATTAAACAAAAAAATTAGGTTAAAAAGGAAAAAAAAATCACTTCTTTTTCATTTTTATTTCTAATCGCTAATTTTTTTTTATCATTTTATACTTGTATCTGATGGTTCTTATATAAGTTGTCATGTTTCATAATTTTATATACAAATAACAAACATAATTAAGGATGAAAATATTCGGTTTCTAAAAATAGAGCGAACATAATGTATATTATTACAAACCTTAGCGAGATATTTGAAATTATCCCACATACCATACTAGATTGTAACAATTTAAACATTAGAATATATTTAGAATCTTAACTAAGGGTATACAAACATACAATACTAGAATATAACCTCTAAATTAATATGATGTGTGAAATAAAAAATATTAAATAATAGAGGTTATTAATTTATAAAAAAATTCAATAAAAACATCATATAGTGTATTATATATTTTTAATGTAGTTTGTATAATTAATATAAAGAAAAAATTATGAAAAAAGATTTTTATTTATCAATAAAGGAAATTTTTTTGTATATTTTATTCAAATAGTTCACTTTTTATAAATTATAAAGTATTTTCTAAGTATACACATATTGAGAGATAAATAACTACAAAAAAAAAAAAAGAAATGCATATAGGGTTTGTATAGGAAACGATAATTTTATAAATTAATATTGATATGTAGATATGATGTTTTGTATTAAAAAATGGTTAATATAATTATTAAATTATACACGTGAAATGGAGTTGAGGGGATTGATTTTCTTATTAAATAACGAAGATTATTAATTTATAGAGTATCAATTTAGGAAGAGTTCAACTCTATTATTTTAACATCTGAAATTTCACGTTTTGCAATTTTTACATTAAATTGTATGAGAAATTGCATAGGTTGCATAATTGATTTTTAATTAGAAAGCTTAGAAAGGACTTAATTATAGATTTGAAAACTTTTAGGGGTATTTTTGAAATAAAAAGTTCACAAAGGGTAAAAGTGTAATTAGTGGATTTAAGGCTTTTCGATGAATTGAGAGAGTGGAAGGGTAAGGTGAGAAGATATAGTTAGTGCATATCTGTGTGCTAATTGAGTGACAAGTTTATTAACCAAATAATAATAATAATAATAATAATAATAATAATAATAATAATATGGCTAGTGGAAGGATCCATATAATGTGACATGTGTAGGAGTGATGAGAATTGGTGGCAAAATTAAAATTAAGTCTAGGGAAAAGGGAGAGAAGTATAAGAGATAGGAGGAGAGAGAATTTATAGGGGTTAATCATTCTTATCTTAGAGAGAGAAAATTAAATGGAGGAGGAGGAGCAGAGGTCTACGTGGGGGAGAATTCTACAAGCTTTAAATTAGAACCTTAGACAAGATTAATAGGAAACTAACAACTTTGAATAGATAAGTTTTCTTGTTTTTTAATTTTGAGTTAATTTTTAGGTTAGGGTTATATCATCAATGTATACCTCCATAGTTTTTCCTGGTAGGACGGGAAAGATTGCATTTATAGCTCTCGGGTAGGAGGCTCCAGCGTTTCTCAACTCAAATGGTAATACTACCCACTCGAATGTTCCTATAGACCCAAGACATTTGAATGCAGTTTTGGGGATGTCCTCTTCTGCAATGTAGATTTGGTTGTACCCTGAAAAACAATCCATGAATGATAACAAGGCATGGTTTGCCACTGAATCTATCACTGTACAGCTATAGGCATTGCGTAGATATTTTTAGAAGTAGCCTCATTAAGGTCTCTAAAATCCACACATACCCTTAGTTTCCCATCCTCCTTTACCATAGGAACCACATTCACTAGCTACTTAGTGTACTTAGCAGGTTTGATGAATCCTGCTTTGCACAATTTCTCAATCTCCTCCTTGACCTTTAGTTCCACTTCTTTGAACATCCTTCGTGGTGGCTGGTGGTATCGTTTAAACTCAAGCTTAATAGGAAACCTGTGTTATACCAGTTTCCTACTCAAACCTGGCATTTTCTATGCAGTCCTATGCAACGCAATCCTTATTTCTCTTTAGCAACGAAATAAGTCTTCCTTTTAACGGTTCAGCTAGTTTCTCACTAATATAAGTGATCTCTAGTTTCTCTTCCATGCCTAGATTCAATTCTTGTAAAGTCTCAAGCGTTTGTTGTCTTATTGACGTGTCCTCCATCTTTGGAGGTGTTGGTCCCAAATCCTCCATCACAATCTCCTATTGGTCTGGCTCAATCTCTTCTCCATAGACCATTTCTACCTCCAACGTTTCCCACTCATTGTCTTCTATTGATTATTGTTTGATTTTATCCATTAATTACTGCAAATGGCACTTCAGTATAGCAGCTACAGCTGTTGAAAATTGCTCCTTAGTGAGACTAGTCATCAATAAGTTCTATAATGGGTGCAGACTTGTTCGGCCTTTTATAAGGCACGATAATAGTAGACTTAGTGAGAACCTCCGCCTAGGCAACTTCTTGTTCTTCCTCTTGTACTTCTTCGATGTGAACTTTCTTCGGATGTCCTAACTTAGACATGCCCTAAAACAGGATTGGTCCTACATCCTTGTCATAATACCTGGCCTCCCCTGCATCGGACATGGCATGGAATGGCTTGTTATCAGCCCATACAATCTCCATATCTTTCCATTTCCAGAATAACAAGAACTGGTGCAATGAGGATGGTACACACCAATTGGTGTGAATCCAGTCCCTCCCTAGTAAGGCCTGATAGCTGGTAGAGGATTTGACCACAAAGAAAATAGCCAAAGAGGTCTGGGTTCCCTCAGTCAATACCATAGGTACCTCTGTTAATATTAGATCCTCCACTGTCTTGCCCAGTTCTTTTAGCATCCCCAGTGGCATGATGTTGACAGCTTATCCATTATCAATCAACACTCTAGAGGTTGGCCTTCCATTCAAATGAGCCTTAATATACAGTGGTTTAATATGCTTTGACATTGGTTATGCCGGTTTGTCAAATACCACTCTTTTGGGGTTGCCAGCGTTAGTAGTCTGAATGGTTACTTGACTGAGGACCTGCCCTAATTCTTCCTCCATTGCTCTTTTCTCCGCCTATTTTGGCCTTTTAAAAATCTCGATAAGCCCTTGGAAATCTACAGGTAAGGTTAGGAAAGAAGTAGCATAAGGTATAAAAATGAGAACATTACCTCGCAAAAGACAGTCCCTCTCTTTGTCAGAGTATGAAGCATCTGATACATTGTCCAACGCTTTTCTTTTGAACTTATAACTACTGCATGAACTGGAGCCACAAGATTGAACATCTCTGTGGTTTTCTTCTTATTGAGGATCATTTGATGCCACGCTATTGTCAACCTATTCTGCTACTGGTAGGTTTGGAAAATTGTGTCCTCCCCAATTATCAGGTTTTGGTGTCTCACCATCATTTTCACTAGGAGGGCCCCTTGGGTACCTGACCTTGTAATTAAATTTTCCTGAAGGTTGTCCCAGCAAACCTTCCCTCCATTGATCATCCCCTCCTAAAATTCTCCTTTTCCTGTAGGAGTTTCGGTTTTGAAGCCTCCTTTTATGAGTTCTAATGGGTTATTGAGGAAACTTAGGATGCCTGACCTAGTTCCACCCTTTTTGAGGCGGGTCTTGAGGTGGTATCATTAGTTCTTACCATTCATTTCCTCTAATGAAGGTAACTTATGATCAGGCAGGAATGAAATGAATTTCTTCTTGACCAAGAAATCAAAAATTTCTTTAGTCTTTGAGACATCAAATGTATGCTGAGGAGTGGAACTAGTGGCCATTGTTTCTTCCAGGCCTCTGATGTTTTCTTCACTAACATTAGGCACGTGTAGGAGACAATAGTCGTGATATTAACAATGGCCGCTTCCACAGAATTGATCTCCTGAAAGTAGGTTTCCATAGAAAATTTCTTCCTATGGTTCTCTTCCCTCAACAATTCTTCATACTCAAAAACTTTGGCAGCCAGTTCATAGAAGTCTCTGAACTCCATCCCCTAGAACTTCTTGCATAGTTCGACATCTAATCCTCTCTGGTCCATCTTTACGTATTGAGTTTCTAGAAGTGCAATCTTACATTTGCTCCTCATTTTCTTGAACCGGCTAATATAAGCATCAGCATTTTTGCCAAGTCTTTGATTAACTCAAGATAGCTCAGCAATACAAACTTCTGGCTAAGCTCGGAAGAACTGGGTATGGAACTGCCTCTCCATAGCGGCTCAAGTGAAAGTTGAGTTTCTGGGGAGAGATCCGTACCAAGAGAAGGTTGGACATTTTAGAGAATTAGGAAATAAATGCAATTTGAGATTAGCAAAATTTTCCAAATTGGTCAAATGACTACATTGTATAGTGAACCTGGCTATGTGTTTCATAGTGGAAAATCCATATTCTCCTAAAAATAGAGTAAAGTTTAGGATCTTGCACCACCTAGGGTATGGGTTCTCCCTATCAATGTACTCGGGATAAGGTTTATGGAATTCAGGACGGTCAACTTGTCTTAGGCCTGGTCCTTATAGTTCTTAGACCGCTTCTCTTAGAGTTTCCATATTAACCTGCATCCTTAGTGGAGGAGGAGGCAGATAGTATTGATTCCTGCCCCCTTAAACCTGGAAATGTTCCTACTGGTTTTGATAAAACTAGCCACTGGTCTCACCCTACAATGGTGGGTTAGGAACTAGGCCAAAATTACCAAATTGCAGTAGAGCCTGCCTTAGGTTAGGGCGGCCTGTCTGTTGAGTATTATGTCCATTCCTTGGGATCTGCGGGCTACTGACCCCTTAGTTTCCTGCTCCTTGGGTTGGTATGCTCCCCTATGAACTGCTTTCTCCATGAATCTAGTCGTCATTCCTTTTAGGGGAAATTACATACGTGTCCTCTGCCACAGCTGGTATATTAAGTGGAGGCCTAGGTGGCTCAGGCTCAGCTGGGGCTGTAGGTACAGTTGGAGGGGGAGGCACTAGTGGGCCCTGCCCCCTGAGCCCTGTGCATTAGGTCTACTAGCTAGCGAGCTTTCTTGTATTGCTGGTGAATTGGTTCCGGCCACTGACTGGCTTGGTTCCCTCATTTCTGTGGTCCTCTCTCCTAAGGCTCTTATTATAACAGCATTTATCTCATTGAGAGTAAGCTGGATAACTCTGAAGATTCTTGTATCCCTTTAGAAATCAAATCTGCAAAAGCCTTGAGGTCTTCCCTGGATATGGTATCAGAATTTGTTAAGGTCTGCCCGCCCCTAACTGGCGCACTAGTACCTGCATACAAAGGGTTAATGTGAGACATATGTTCAAAGTCTCCACTAAGTGGGGAACTATCCCTTGAATTCCTACTGTTGCAGGACCTGTTTCAACATTTTGAGGTGCTGCGATGTTCTCTTTTCCATTTCTAGTTTTTGGAGGCTTTTTCACTGTGTCCCACTGAGCGTGCTAAAAAGATTATTCGCCTGTTTTTTTCCAAGAGCTGGTAGTTCTTGTATTGGAACTGGTGCTGGAACAAATCTACTCCAATTTATGATTTGCTTTGGGCGTGTAAGAGAGTGTAGGTCTCTCAACCGATGTACCTAACTTGTTAAACATTTTATTGGTGTGGATCCACTATAAAAAGTATCCCATAATGCCACTAAAAACTTAGTAGAACTGGTGGATTGAATGGACGAAATACAGAACTAATGGTATAAGCAACAATTGATAGAATTGGTAATAGAAATATAGGACTGATGTTTATAAAAAAAACTTGATGAATTGGAAAGAACTAGTGTTTAATAACTAAACTGAAATGAAAGATTAACATTGCAATTAAAATTAAAAGGAATGAACTAGAAATAAACATAGCTTAAATGAAATTGAAAGGACTGGTTGTATTGAAAGTAAATTAAATACAGGAATTGAAAATTAAAGTTTGAAATGTAAAGACTGTAGACTAGAATTAACTATTGAAAGTTAAAATTCTAGAAATTGATGAGGCTATGTTGAATGTATTTATGTTTTTGTTGAAGATTGTCGATCCTTTTTCAAAATACTCCCCTCTTCTACTTATACCCGATGTTGCTCTTAGTGGAATATGGCAGTTCCTTAACAGAAATGACTAGAAACATAGTCGTTACCACCACATCCACATTTCCTTCATCTTCGAAATCGTGTGCTTATGGTTGAGACCATTTCTATATCCATGATTTTTTTTTATCGTTATTTACTTCTCACGACTTGCACGTCCTTGTCACCTTCCTCGGCTTTCAGTTATTCATGAAGATCTGGTCCTTAAACCTCAAAACTGTTTTCCTCTGATTATGCATAGAAGTCTCCTAACTTTCTGCTGCATGCCATTCATGGAGATCCTTCTAGAATTCCCTTTCCTCAGAGTGTCTACTCCTACTTTTTCTAGACCACATCCCATCCAGTAGCACGTAATCTTTTATTCCTCCTTAAGTGTTGAGATATTTGGCCATCAGAAATTACCTCCATTCTCCATTATTTTAGCTATTCCTATTATTTCTTTAGTCTGTCCTCCTATGGCTCTTTCTTTTGAATCCCTAACACTACCAGAACTTCATCTTAGTTTGATTTTCCACCAGGTTTCTTGCCTTAGAAACTGGATACTTTAGAACATGCATTCTATTAAGATCTAGCACTCAATCTTGCCTTTCTCTTACCTTTCTTTACCAAGCGGTTCTATATTAAAATATGTAAGCCTTCCATTTACTTATTTTCATCATTGGCCACCAGTTCTAGCCAATTCCCTTTCTTTCTATGATTGGCAAACTTTATCTGAAACATCAGAACCGGCCTTTAACACGTCTTCCTAAGTTCCTTTTACCTAAGACTCACTTCTTATCTTGTACTATCTTTTTATCAGCGGGAGAACGGATCGTAAGTTTTGCAAGTCACAAACAATCACGAACAATGTATGCAAGCCAAGAATCACCAACAAGTGATTAACAGGGGATGATTCTATGATTTCCACAGTCTAAATACCCATAAGAGAAATAAGATCTAAAGTGCAGGGGGTTTTCTATAGGACAGAGAAAATTAAGTGAAAACTTATTTCACGTACGACGACTGTTAAAATTTTTTCGTCATCATGTTGATTACAGACTTTTAAGTCTGCTTATATCTAAAATCCTAAAAGATAAGAATTTAGCCATATCTTAATAACTGTCAACCAATGAATTTAATACACAATTAAATTCTATTAACTAATATTTATCACTAAATATTAATTAATAATTATCATCAATTATAATGACAGGAACTTATTCCTTGGACTTGTCAGGAGACGGGTCTTGACTCGTCATGGGTGGACCGGGTCAACCCATCTAATTCCAAAAACATGTATAATAGTTATTAAACTTAGCCGAACCTCGACTCGATTAAGTATTTAGTCCAATCGGTCACTGATTCAACTAGCAGTTCAATAAAAAAAACAATTTTTACTATATAAAAGTATAATTTATAAAACACGTATGCATTATATTTAAATATTTTTACGTATATATTTAATTTTTAGGAAGGAAAATTGTATTATTTAGTTACAACTTTTGATGAATTATTAAATTTAGTCACGTCTTTAAATTTTATCAATTTGGTCTGCAACTTTTTGTTTTTTTGTCAATTTAAACTAACCTGAAAATGTTACATGTCACATGTGTAACAGCCACGTGCTCCTACTTCTTAGACAGACTAAAATGACAAAATTTTAAAAGTTACTGCTAAATTTGATCATTTATTAAAATTGTGGCTAAATTTGATAATTTATTGAAAGTTGTGACTAAAAAATGTTAGATATGTCATTAGTTGCACATGACACATCATCATCAATGACCCACATTATTTTCAAGTTGGTTAAAATTGACATATAACGAACAGATGTTTGATAAATTGTCAAATTTTAAAGAAGTGGTTAAAATAAGCACTTCGCTAAAAGTTATGACTAAACAATATCCTTTTCTTGTTTTATGAATATATGTTAATATTTATTGAGTATACTTTCAAAATTTTGTATATTTTAGTTATTGTATAGTATTCTCTTTTTTCTTTCATAAATTTTAGTTTTATATGTATACTTAAATATCATTGAAAATCTAAATAATTTTATGTGTAAGTGGATAAGAAATTGTTAACCATTTTTTATTATATTAAACACAAATTTATATAAAAAAAATATAACTAACTATTATTTTTATAAACATTTTGTTAATTTTTTTTGTTATTTGTAAAATATATTAAGATAGAATATTTAAGTATCAAATTGTGTAGAAAGCAA